>JBBPCS010002496.1:0-13431 GCA_037974645.1 Hollardia meadi
CACACACACACACACACACACACACACACACACACACACACACACACACACACACACACACACACACGTATATACATTGTAGATTAGTTATTGTGTGTTTTCCATTTTTGATTGTTTGTAGAATGAATACTTTTGGACATACATGCTGTCTGTTTAAAGTGGCACATGAGTGAATACTGCCAACCTCTACACTGTCAAAAACTCCAAATCCTTCCATTAGCTGTTGACATGGTAATTTTGGTTGTAATTATTAATTATTTTTGATAGCCAAATTTTATCTATTAGTTGTCGCCTTGTGCCCCAACAACTACCTAAAATGACAGAAGCCATCTTTGGGAAAACATTTTTTTGAAGTGTACTTTGAATTTTTGGTTTGGCCCATGTCCCATCTGGTCATATTGAAGGGCGGGTGTCTGCAGCCAGCCACCAGGGGGCGTTTGAGGTGTTTTGGCGTCACTTTTGGGGCGCTCATGTCGTCCACCTTTATTTTGCGGTTACAGACTCTCTCTCCACCTCACTTCTATTTTGCGTGTAATTTATTTGCCAAAAAACAACAAAACACACGAACAAAGTTAAAGAATAATTTGACTGATGCTATCGCAATAGTAACATTATTGTGAATTCTTTTGGCCACGGTCATCGAGCAGTGAAAACTTGATATTATAACAGCCTTAAGTCCAACTTTTCATTTGTAAGATGAAAAATGTGTTAATTCGCTACATACCCTTTAAAAAGAAAACCGAGCACTTCAAATGCACTTCTTCAAATCTGTTTTCACAGCTGAATATAGACAATAAGCTGAATAAGAACTTAAAAAGATCGACCATTTCAACCATGGAACATTTTCACTATTAGTCTGAGTTATTTTGCCAGCAATTTCCAAAGGTGTTCAATCCAAAGCACTGTAGCAGACAGTTTAGGGCTGATAATTGAATAAAAAACAGCTCTGCCAGTCCCAGCAGGAACTCTTGACCTCTGCCGTATGTCATCTGTTTCATCTCCCATCTTGTCCCATCAGAAATGCAATGAGTATTGAAATATTCAACATTCAAACAAGCAATTTGTCTCCTGCAGGAAATCATTCGATCCACTTAGAATAGCAAGTAGGTTAAAACAGATTCCTCGCTGCTGTAATTGTCATAATTTATTTTTCACTTCACTTTCACATTTTCATAAATTGATGTTTGTCAAGTACAGTACAACCAATTTCAGCCAGTGTTCTGTTTACGGTCTCATTCAATTTTAATTACAGCTCCTAGGATTTATACCAGACTCCTCAGATCAGCCGTAACCACCTTATTTATGACCGCATTTTTACATGTTGCACTGAAGACTTGGTCAAAATTACGCCGCAATTCATAGACAGCATTTTGCCATGTAATTTCAATGATATACAGCAGAAAATGGGAACCGTCTCTCACACACAGCAGGGTGTGTCCGAGATGGTTAGTCATGAGGATCACACGCACCTAGGTACATGTACACACTGTTCTATTCGCCACGCACTGTTCCAGCACATTTCCCACAGAGCAATCTGCATTATGTGAAACTCACAAATCAGCGTGTGATTGATGTGTGGTCTGGCTGTGCAGGAACTAAAGCGCTTGATTGATGTTGCATGCCAAAGAGGAAATAGCAGGGTGTTGATGAGGTGTGTCTACAACATTGAATTTTGTTGTCATAAAATAGAAAGGATGGTTTTGCATCTCTGGCAGAGTGACCTTTTGCTCTTTTTAGTTTGGGACGTCCACTCTGGAAAGAATAAACTACTGAAATTTGTATCTCTTTAGAAACGACATGCTGTAATTGATATGTTTTTGTCTCTGTAATTTCCCAGCCTGTGACAGCTGTATTAAAATGTAATAACAGGGCCATTAGCCACTCCTGATGACAGTGGTCAACTCTGAAGCTTGCACAATGTAAAACCCTCTCTCTCTCTCTCTTTTTAAAAACGTAATCATGCTATGTAGGTATGTAGGGAAGCAGGAGATATCTGCTCCAGAAGAAGTATCTCCAGTTATTCAGAGCTAGTCCAGACCACAAGTCCAGAAACTGCACAAAAACTATGAATATTTATTTCTGTTGCCTTATTTATGGACGTGCAATTGACTAACACCTGAACCTGAACTGACACTTGCTTTAACTATATTTGATGGGGGTTTTTTAAAATAAAAGTAAAAGATAGGCTATGTTAATGGCTTAGCTGAAGAGTAAACAGAAAACAAACAACAACACGCTTACAGTATGTGGTTTGTTGTGAATGGTGTAAATTGGCCTTTTTGTCCCAGTACGCCGCTGGATGCACTATTTCCTGAATCAGTTATCTGTCTTTTGACATACAGTTCTTTCTCTCCCTTTCCATTTAAAGTCATTTAGTTTTGTAAATTTAAAAATTGAAACACCAATATACTGTCTGCACATGTATCCTTGGGAAACAGCTACGAGCTTCTTCGGATGAAAGCATGCGAGACATGACTGTGTCACCAGCCAATTTTCACGAACACATAAATACAAACATGATCTAAGTTTATTAATAATACCCTCTCTGCCTTTTATTTCTACTGCCAAGATCTGCAGCTGCTTTGGGATATGACTTGTCATTTCTGACAAGATTTCACTAAAGGTTTGATTCTAACAACACTGATCAGACACACACACACACACACCCTGCTTACTCTCATCACCTAGCAGTAACAAAATAAATAGCAACACTGCAGCACAGTTCCCTGGGAAATGACATGCAACTAACAAGATTTCACCTCAAAGTCTGCCATCTGGAGTTAGACATCTTGAGTTGACAACTGTTATTATGGCTAAAAGAGCTGCAGAAATGCACGTGCATGTACTTACAGACATACACAGCTTTTCCACCTTTCATGCATGCAAATTTGCGTGGTTGCGGTTAACCAAGTGACAAGGTAGTTCTGGTATGGACAATAAGGACTTTTGACTGAATTTTCTTTTTAGGATTACCACCTGCTGCCACATACAGGAAATGCACACACACACACACACACACACACATAGGCTAATGTGGATCTCACGTTGATATGTTGATTTAGTAGCTTTAACATTCATACAGAAGCAAGGGCAGAAACAGTGGAAAGAGGAGAAGAAAAAGCTGAATACCCGTCTGATTGGGTTATAAATACTCTCAATGGGGTCTCTGCCTCATAAAGATTATCTGTAGCACACAGAGCACAGAGGCAAACAGTGTATGTTTGTGGCATGGGGGTGTGGGTGTGTGTGTGTGTGTGTGTGCGTGTGTGTGTGTGTGTGTGTGTGTGTTGGAGAAATATATGGAGAGAGAAAGAAAAAGGCAGAGAGTGCATTCAGAAAAATTCCATCCGGAGTGTCTTTAGCTTGCAGGGATGAAGCCTGAATATTTTATTTGACTCGAGCGAGCGAAAACGCACGCGAAAAAAAAAAGAGACTTCAGAACGCGTCAGCGTGTTTAAAGGTTCTCCACTTCACATGATTGCACCCTTCACACGTCTTATGGATGGGTTTTGTGGCACCAGTCCAATTATGCAATCATACGCCTGCAATGGAGGCTTTGAAAAGAGTACTCCAATCAACACAGTGGGCATTTTAGCCCAAATCTCTAACGTGGGAGTTGTTTGTCTGCAAGATAATTTACAAAATAGTTCACCAATACAGCCCAACATAACCAAGTAGTGGATATTTAGGTGATTTTGCAGTTAGCAGAAGGTGTACGAGGTAGGTGTGTTGGATCAGTGTCTATTTATGTTAATAATGGTTTAGTAGTTCTTTCTGTGTGGAGCTCACTATTTTGACCTGACCCACTCCCCATATAAAGATATCAAAGTCCAGTGTGTCTGCAGCTGAGTGTTTGCTGAACCCCTCCCCATTACAGTTGTAATTTGTGATCTATAAAAATATGGCCATAATTTTAATTTAAAAAGTACAAAACAAATGAACTAAAATTATCAACAGAATGCGAAGAAACAGCAGCGTTGATGTTATGTCAAAGACGTCTTATCATTATCTTATTATTATTATCTTATCATTTAGTCTAATAAGTAAACAAAACAAACTCACAAAATGTCTCCACCGGTCTCAGAGGATGTGTCCGTTCCCAGTTTGATTTCCAGCCGTGTTCAGACTGTGGAGCCTGGTTGAGCTGAGTCCCATGCCCCATTCCCTGGAAAAACAGAGTTGTCCCCCTCAATATCCATATCATTGTAAACATATAATTTTTTGAATAATTTAATAATATACTGTACGTTGAAAACACTTGTGCTAGTTATAGACACAAAACAATTTGTTTAAAAGCTTTTAAAGATTGGGTCCCCCCTTCATATGCCTCACAGTAGTTTGGTCCACTACCGACCAACCCCTCACCCCCAAACACATTAGCCTTGGTAGGAGTGTCTGTGGAGAGGTCTGTGTTGGTGGTGGCGGCTAACCTCCTGTAAGTAAGTGCTTTGCAAAAGTTAACTTAAAATAAAAGAAGGGCCGACATTTTTATTTGCTTCTAACACACAATAGAATAAAACACATGCACAGTTATAACCAAACTGCATTTGGTTCAGTCCATTACCTCGCGGTTGAATCTTGTATGTCAGCGTGGCCGCCCTATTGGTACGTAGCAGCTGCGTCTTACCGATGCATTATGTCCAGGGCGGCAGGAGGTTAAAAACAAACAAAAATAAAAACCATTAGATTCGTAATAACTCACTGAATTTTCAACCGATTTTCAAGCATTTTTTTGTTAGAAATGCCAGATGTGAATTCATGATTTAGGATACTTTATTAAATTAAGAAGGTTAATTGTAATACCAAAATACCATATTTTGTAGATCGTAACAGCAATATTTCTATAATTTAATAATGAGTTTATAAATTATTGTGCATAATTCAGTTGCCTTACATTAGGTAGCATAAATGTCCATAAGTTGTTTTTCAGAGACACTTCAGTAAATAAATATTTTTGAGACTTATTTGTTTTTGTTAGAGTTGGGTTTTTTTGTCTGAGCACCACTGTGTATTTTTTCAATTTTTCCCTATGAGGAGAGCAAATATGCAGCAGCAAGCGGCCATCTAGAGTTGTTTTTCAGAGCTGCCCGAGCTTCTTTGTGTGGCCGCTCTGGGCGCCTTTAATTGGAAATCTCTGAATGTTTCAGAGAGCGGCTGGTGTCACCACTGAATAGACGGTGGACACTGCAACACAGATGCACAGGCGCTCTGTGGGCTGATCTGAAATTTGTCTGTGCTCTGGAGATGGTACTAGCCTCCTGGAGGAGTGGATCTAATTGCTCCTTTGTTAGCCTAAAATATGCCTGTAGCTCCTGCACGAGGTGATGATATTCACCATGTTGTTGTCTCTGATCGATCATGTCACGCACCCACATCCTCCTTGACAGCCATTATTAAGCCCATCCATACACTGTATGAGGGCTATAAGTATCCTCCACAAATAAATAAAACAACAAATAGATACAAATAGCAACAAGAGAAGGGGTGCTGCTATCAAACAACAGCAGTCAGAGTGGTGATATGTTGTTATAGCAACAAAACCCATGTGAAGGTTTTTTTTCTCTCACTGCAAAAGCAATTCATCCCAGTGCTCCCAAGCACTTTCTAAACCAACACTTTTTTTTATCAGAAAACAACACTGGATGGACACAGCCCTTAATGCTATAGCCACTGACTAGAATGAAGCTCTGTTAACTACCAAGCTACAACGTTTAGCTACAGTATAAACAGTTGTTTTGTTTTACCTCTGTCTGTCATTGCCCCCATCCTGTGAGCATCGTGCCCCACTGGGACTGTCACAATAAGTTCAAAGTATCTGAACAGGAAAACCAGAGCATGGAGGAACTGTCAGCCACTGACCCTGGAAACGACAAAGGTATTTCTGCAGTTCTCTGCAGGCTATTTTAAGCTTCATAATCTCATTCAAATCAAAATCTGCGGTCACATTCCAAAGCCTGAGAATTAATTTAAAAAGCATCTTAATATAAAGTCAAAAGGTGAGAAACACCTCTGGCCCAGTTGCTGCTCCTCTGAACATTGTATCTCTGTACTCTGACAGTGTTTTTGTCTCCGGCTTCTCCTCTGGCATCTGGCCTCATCCTCTCCTGAATTCAGAGAGAGCACTCAGGTAGCAGCTGCCAGAAGATTGCTGTTGATTCTGCCCCAGGTTAGAAACATCACAGCGTAGATCTGCATTCCACCTGAATGGGTATGCTGAACTTTAAAAGGCATGGGCTGGCAGATGTGGGCTGGCAAGACTAAAAAACATTTTGTTTTCTGCCTCACATTGCTTATCCATTAAGACACCCACTGGACTAGCTTGTACGGCTTCTTCAAGGTTTGTTGTATGAATCAGAAAAAAGCAAAACAACATGTGCACAACAAATGAGTGAACAGATGGCAGGTCAATCCAAAGTGTGACCCTGATCATAATTTTATTTTGCTCAGCTGATTTTTAATTCACCTTTGTAGCCACTTGAGATGTCTTGTTTTAAATCCTGACTTTGCAAAAGTCATTAGGATTGTAAGATGGTTGCAATCCTGCCAATTTGGGCTTAAACTTCGAGCCAAAGACACACTAAACCAACCAAGTGAACAAGGCTAAAATGTGAGGTGTTTGATTGTGAGATACAGACACCAATGGCCGTATTAAAAACATCACAATAGCCAACCTCAGGAGTGTGCGCGCCCAGCGGTGACAGCTGGTGGACGTGATGACTTTGACTCAGGTTCCCCCCTCGCAGGATCCAAAAAGGCTAACAGAGCTGCCACAGATGTTTGGACAACGGCTGCTCATTTCTCTAAATCACCCCCCTGTAATGACTGTGGTGGTCAAAGGTTTTCCCCTGAGCCGCGGTTTTGTGCACACAATGAAACAGGAGATCTGACTGAGAAAATGCCAATGCGATATGAAGTATCTGGGCACTTGTGGCTGTTTATCCATCCAGCCGATATTGCATTCTGTTCAAGACCTACACAGGAAACGTCTAAATAAATTCAAAACAACCGCTCTTAATTGTGCAGCACAATAATACCAGCAGAAATTGGGAAAGTTACCTAAAAATTATACTGGAAGTTTCAATGGACTTGACCAGAACAAACTTTGTCGCCAACTAACACTCACCCTGTCTGTCAGTGGGTTAGCAGATGATCCCGACAGATTTACGCTTTGATCAGATTTCCCCTCGGAAAGATAAAGATTAATCTCCATAAAAACCAACATGTGGAACTATTTTGGTCAGATTTCCCCTGAGTTCCTATTTGTTACTTTAGGCACCCAGACATTAACAGGATGCATGTTTAATGAAGCTGTCGGTGGCCGGCATTGTGTGAGGCACACTCTGGGCCCCCTCTCTGCTGCTGCGATGTCAACATTTGTGCATATGGCTGAAAGTCAGACGAACCTATCCGATGAGCAGATTTCCCTCGAGTTTCCATTAATGAAGACCCTCAGATGAGGCCCAAATGTTCTGCGGGTTGCGAGTTGTCGGCAATATGCTTGTGCATGCAACACATGCCTTCATTCCACTATTTGGATTTTCTACGCTTTTTCCAATTTGTTGCTGTAACGAATCCGACATACTCAGTTTTCATTTTAAACTCCTGGAATATCAGATTTCTGTATTTAGACAGGCACACAAACATGATGATGATAGTGTTGCACCACCACTCAGCAGCAAGTTAACAACCTTGATCAAACTCACATTAATGGTAACTTTTTTAAGTGGTGTCTTGTACCGTGACTTTCACATTTACCCTCTATTAACAATTAAATATTCTCTGCCCAGTTCCAACTAGTCCGAGTCTTTGAAGCAACAATTTTCTCTGTCACCCTGAGGCTGTTGTTTTTCAGGACTATTTTAGCACCAGACAGCGGAGATAAGTAGGCCAGGTAAAAGTCACTTTATTATCTGACAATATTCCTGATGCTGTCATCTGAGTCCTTTTAATGATGTCGTTTGAAAACGCGGAGATTAATTCTTGAAAAGCCATTTTGATGACTATAGGCATCATATTGTTATAAAATTGCTGTTGAGTGTCCATTAACACTGGCAGTTATTTTAAAAAAACCAAAAAACCCATTCATGCATCAAACGACGCAGGCACACATCAATTTATGGCACCAATTATGGATATAGACGAGTTATTGAAGAGCAGATGGTTTTGTTTTTTTTAGGAACATAACATTGCTGAGTTTGTTGTTTCATGATATGTTGGAAATGCTGCATTTTCCTACCCTCTGACTAATTCAAGCTGGAGCTTTTCCTGCTATGATTATATTGTAAAGCAGTATGTATTCAGGAAAGTACAGTCAGGTACATAAGTATTCGAACAGTTCAACTGCTATAAAGTCTGAATGGCCACACTAAAATGCTGTCTTCTTATGCACTTTTAGTATGTTATTTTTTTTTACTGTTTTATTTACTTCATATTTTGTACTGTCTTTTTAGCCCATGTAAAGTGTCTTTGAGTGTCTTCAAAAGCGCTATACAAATAAAACGTAATATTATTATTATTATTATAATAAAAGGGAGCACCAATGTCAACAAACAAACCTCATATAACAACACTGGCAAGTGAGGCCTGCATGCGTCCACTCAAAATGTCACAAATCGTGCAAGCACAAGAACATTGCAGGAAACAATCAACAACCGCAGGTATTAAAGTCTTTTTCCTACCTTTTAAACGTCTTCCTCCTTGTTTTGCGCGAGGCAAAATCCTTAATTGGAGAGGTAAAGTCCAAGGCTCCAGTGTCACTTTCCAACATAATTCCGTATCAATTAAACTTGTTTGACAATTAGCCGGCATGCTAGCCTCAGCTAGCCGCTGTCAAACTTATATTTTTCTCAAGGGTGAGTGAAAATTTCAAAATACAAGTTCACATTTTTTTGTTCTACAACTCCTCAAATCCTATCACACGAGTTCTCACATCAAGTCGGCACGCTTTTCGCATTTTGCAACATATTTACCTTCATACCGCTGGACGCTATAAACAGTTACTGCCGCGAAATTAAACTCGGTTAAGCAAACTCCTTAGAAACAGAAAGAGACGACAACAATATGAATAAAGAGTTACACTAAAACGATGATTAACAGAAGCACAACAAAATCCATCCGTGATTGCAACACCTGTGGCAGTTTGTGGTGTGCAGCAGAGATCGTACACACAGGTAAATGAGGACAGATGTCTCACTTCGCTCTAAATCCGGTCACCACAAACGGGTGTCTCCCCCCGCTGGAAGGGCGGTTGAACCCCTGGAATTAAAGCTGATCGTCTGCACTTCAATCATATTTCGATTGTTATGTGTAATTTCAAATCCATTGTGGTGGTGTACAGAGGCAAAATGATGTACCTGACTGTATCTTTAGAGTCCAAGTCCCTCTAACCACCACCCCCCCTTAAAATAAATCAATAAATCAATAAATAAATATTGCCAAAATCTGGTTTGAAAGCCTCCTTCATACTAAACAGGGAAAAAAATACAGAAATACAGAAACATATATTAGACTGAAAGTAATCAGCAAGTAAGCATTAATATTAAATACATGACCTCACTGTCCTCAATAGTAGCTTTGTATTTATTGCTTCAAAATACAACATGCTAAAAAAAAACTAATTTGCTTGCTTTCTTGCTGAGAGCGAGATGAGAAGATCAATACACTCTCATATCTCGACACTAATTTTAGCAGGCAGTTAGCCTCATTTAGCATAAAAATTGGAAACATGTTACCACCAGCCCTGGTCTGCCTCTGACTGGCTAACCCTGGACATTCTGAGGGAATACAAGACATCCAAAGCGGGAAACAAAACACACCTACAAGCACTTCTGAAGCTCATTAACGTATTGTATCTTGTTTGTGTAATCCATGAAACGTGTAAAAATGACACATTGGGGTTTTACAGGGGGCTATTTGGAAGAATTCTTGGCCGGGCACAGAAAGTTCCTGGAGGCTGTGCTGGTGGCTGCTCGCATGGGACTCATGGCTTTTAGTCTTTATGCTAAGCTAGCATACCTATCTTCATATCCAGCTCTTGGAAAGAAGGTGAATAAGCATATCCCAACATGTTAAACTGTTTCTTTAAGATCTGACAGGCCCCTATGGTGATGTATTCCTTGTTGCCGCTGATGAACATCGAACTGAAATTCATCAAATACTGTCACTGATCAAGACTCAATCACAGTTCAGTGTTGCATGACTGTTATGATTTAATCCTTCTAGATTCTGACAAAGAAATGTTGCTCACATGGATTTGTCACTCATTTCCCTCACATCCATATATATACATACACATATTGGAAATGAGCAGTTGCAGTAGCCTAATGTTGACCGAATGAGGTTCATGTCCAGTGGCTTCATCTTCATTAACATTTAAAAACACGTGTGTCCCCCTCCCTCCCCGACATGTTATCCTGCTCTTCCTGCTGCTGGGGAAGTAAAATCAGATGATTAAATGAAAGTGAAAACCGATAATGACCACTGCCCAATTTTTTCCCATTATCATGCGGAGGGATCACATCACCCCATCATGAATTCGGGCAGCCGGCAGAGATTGGGTATTGACATTCATCTCACCCAATTATTTTCCTCTTATCCTAATTTTTGCACTTCCTTATTGGAAAATAATGATAAGAAACTAATGTGTCTTCAATTAAAGTTATGAGCTGAAACATTATTGACATTTTGATGATGCGCTCCTAAAAAAGGAGACAGACTCTTATTAAAATAATATTTTAGGCATACATACTGGATTGACTTAATAGCCTCTGATTGGATCCATGTATCAGCATGTGATTTGGCTTAGAGTGGTCTTATTTCAACTCTGTCTCCTAGACATTACATTTGCAACAGCAAATATGTTGAAGAAATATATTGTTGCCTGTAAACCTCAGTTTCCTTTGTGATACTTTCTGACGGATAATTTCTCTATACTTTTCTTTGATTCTAGCATCTTTTTAGGGGAAAATTGACGGTATAAATATATATATTAAGGATATTTTTTTGGCCAAAAGTCAAAATTGGTGGATATCAGCCTTGAGTGGTGTCTTCAGGTATAATTTTCAGCGCCAACAACCTTTACCAATAAGATGGGGGCACATATTTTTTGGCTGTGATAGTATACACCCTGACATTAGTTTAGAAAATGATTAAATTCTAGTAAAAAAACAAAAAAAACACACCAAAGAAATCCACCATGCTCCTTTCAGACCCGTGAGTTGAATGCAATCATGCACAAACCATATTTTCCCAAGACGGGACGCTGCCTGAGGAAACATTACTACACCTGAAATTTAACCACACTGGCCCTGATGTTGCAGCAGAAAAGTCATTGTACTGCAGAAAAAGGGAATTCTGGGAAATCTAACCTTTCTTTCACTCTAAAAACACACATCTTTAGACATATATACAGATATGCACACTCACTACATTTCATATGCAGTCACCGTATAAATATTGCAGTGCTAACATTAATCTATACATGCACCCCCCACACCCACACACACACAAAAAGCTTCTGGCTGAGACATGCGGTCATGCCTGAACCCATACTGTGTGAATGTGCACACACACACACACACACACACACACACAGAGAGAGAGAGAGAGACACAAACACTAAGGCATTGATTCCCTACACACAGGCTGTCCATTCCCAGAGCAAGCAAAGCTGTCACTTTACAGACATGAGCAAGTCCATGAATTAAATCTCCACACACACAGACACACACACACATACACACACACACACACACACACACACTGACAGCTCAATTTTCTACTGCATAAGTGCTTTTCTCTCCATATCCACTGTGTTAGCGTGCCGTCCTGCTTTTCCTCGCGTAGGTGGCAGGAGCTTCTTCCAGTTTCAGCGGCAGCAGCGGGGGTGCTCCACGCTGTAACATCCACCCTTTGACTTCACTTATTTGTCTGTCTCTCGCTTGTACTCTGTTCATGCCACTTGCTTCAAACTAGGTCAACAAACTCAGGGTAAAAGCAATGACGTGCTCGTGCATCTGTCACTGCTTATTAGACGTATCATTGTCATTAGGCCGACAGGCTGCCTGAGGACTATTGTAACTCAATTTATTGTATATGGAGGGCTTAACTGGTCAACTTGCCCATCAGAACATTGCATTAGAGGTACCTTTTTGGACTAATGAGACCAATGAATGTGTAAAATATTTTGCTTGCAAATTCTGATCTTGGTATTCGTCTCAAGGTTAGAGATGATAACACCTGGGGATGTATGTATGAGTGAAAATGACTCAGATAGTTTAAATACTTCATTTTGCATTAGTTCTGTAGACCTGCAATGTCCCTAATAATTAACGCAAAGTCTCCTATGTTTGAGGTGTTTCTTTTACTGAATAACAACAAATTGCATGTGATGTTGAATAAAAACAAAAAAAGTACTGTATATGTGAACTTCATGCAGATCTATACAGTAAGAAATTCTAGCACTTGCAGCATATAATACCACAAGTAGATTGTACTTATTTCTTGTATTATTGGCTTAATCGTGTCATAGATACATACAGAATTTGGACTTACACATTGGCATTGAGAGAGCTATTTGTTGGGTCACTTTTGGCAGGAGTCTGAGCATCAAATCCTGTTTCAAGTGGTAGTGATTCACAGAGATCCGAACTAGAACAGGCACTGAAGTCCAAAAGAAAGATATGATGAGGGATAACAACGAGATACACTTGTGGATAGAAGTGCTTCCTGTGGAATAATAGTGTTGCCTTTCAGATCCCTTGCTTCATGCCTGAACCTGTACATAACATCTTCCCAGAAAAAGACTTCACAGTAGCACTTGACCAAAACTTTATTTATTAATATAAGCAATGTACCACGCACTAGAAAAAAGATACCTATTTTCACTCTAGATCCAGTTTTCATGAATATTTCTCCCAGGAGTGCTGATCCAAGATCAGAGCGGTTTCTTTTTCATACATCACACCCGCCCCCCCCCCCTCCCCCCAATCCCCCAGAGACCCCACTGACAATCAAAACAACATTCGATCACAGGGTAAAGTAGGAGTAATACATGATGCACCGCCTTTCAGTAACTTCAATGGGGTTGATTGAGGTCTCCGGAAGAGGCTCTTGAGCAAGTTCATTATGCTTGCCAGTGCTGATCCTGGGTTAGTACTCTCATTCCAAAGAGGCTTTCTAAGTACAGGTCCCAGCCAGTTGAAACACACAGGTGACTTTCATCAAGACGTAGAAAATAGTGATTTTGTTTTATTGAAGTATCTCAACAGACTAAGACACTTATAAAGTGTAGTAGAAATATCAGAGGTGAGGAGACTTTACTGCGGTGTGGGCCAAGCTTTGTTCAATTCAGTCAGTTCATAGATAGATAGATAGATAGATAGATAGATAGATAGATAGATAGATAGATAGATAGATAGATAGATAGATAGA
>JBBPCS010002497.1:0-13431 GCA_037974645.1 Hollardia meadi
TGTGTGTGTGTGTGTGTGTGTGTGTGTGTGTGTGTGTGTGTGTGTGTGTGTGTGTGTGTGTGTGTGTGTGAACCCAAGGTGGACCAGATGCATACTTCTTTTCACATTGGAGTAAATGGCACTAACTCACCTTTACAGTTGAAGCCCATCTCCTTGTGGCATTTCTTAGAGCAGCCATCACCATCCATCAGATTACTGTCATCACACTCCTCTGACCTACAGAGAGAGAACCATCATCATTATCACCTTCATTTTCCATGCCATCTACCTTTTCAATGTTCACTTAGGTAAAATCTTCATCAGTCATATTAAAAGGTCAGTTCACCTGAAAATCCAAAATTTTTCCTCTAACCTGTAGTTTTGTTAATCCATCTAGATTGTTTTGGTGTGGATATCTGAGTTTTGGAGATATTGGCTGTAGAGATGTCTGCCTAATGGAGCACCAAAAAATACATTTGAAAAACTCAACAACAATGTATCTTCAGAAATCCACAGGCCTTGTTGTGAGGAGTTTCATGTAGGCTGTTTTTTCTTTCCCTATCACAGTGCAGAAAAAAACTTGCATCTACCTATGGATGAGAGGCTCGTGCTTGTGATAGGGCAGGGTGTAAACATTAATGACGTCCTCCTCGGCTGAGTTGTAACGTTAGCTAGCTTAGTTAGCTAGCCTCTCATCTATAACTAGATGCACGTTTCCTTTTGTGCAGTGATAGGGGGTAGTTTGGTAGAAAGAAATAAGTTCTCATATGAAACTGCTCACAACAAGATCTGTGGATTATCTTGAATAACTGAGTCATTATTTCTGGAAAGAGACATTGCTTGTGGTTCTCCAAGTGCCAAAAAATTAATTTCAAAAAATCAACAGCAAAGTGCCATCTAGTTCTATTATATCTTAGAGAAAGCAGACATCGCTACAGCCGATATCTCCAAAACTCTGCAACTCACACAGAACAATCGAGATGGATAAGTAGTACTACAGGTAAGAGGAAAAATATGTGTTTTTGATTTTTGGGTGGACTGTCCCTTTATAATATAGCCACTAAAATAACCACAGACCCCTGTATGAGGCCATCTCCACAGTAAGGCTGCCCATGGGTGTAGAGGAGAGGTGGGGAGAGGTCACTGAGGAGACCATCTGCCTCCACCTGGATGATGTACTGGTACTTGACTCCCTGCTTTACAGAGCTGGAGAGGAGAGGAGAGGAGAGGAGAGGAGAGGAGAGGAGAGGAGAGGAGAGGAGAGGAGAGGAGAGGAGAGGAGAGGGTTTTGTGATTCCTTAAAAACTGTAAATTTATTTAAGCATAATAAAATTATTAAATAGAAGTCCAAAGTTTGTTATGTTCTTCGAGAAGCAGTAAGCAAGGTTTGTACCACCCTGTGTGGTACAAACTGGTCACATATTCTTTGCAGGCTTGTTAATTTGGGCCCGAGCACCAAAGATGCGAGGACCCTATTGAATTCCAAAGAGTTTTTTTTATACTAATGACTGATTCAATACTTGATGAAATAAGAAAAACTTATCGTGGTTACTGGTGCCAGTGTAGTGCATGATGACAATTATTTTGTAAATATCACAGCTTACTTTGTGCTATGTAAACAGGGAGCACTGTATTTGCAGTATGCCCCCCAAAAATTAAAGTCTGCATTAATCCTGATGGATTCTGAAAACAATGGCTCATGGGAACCCAGCAACAGAAGTGGAACCTGCACTCACAGTGGCTTCTATCTGTAACCTTGCAGGATCCAATGACTGCCCAACAGCAGGAAGAGTGTGTAATGATACTTTGGCTCCAGTGTCGGGACTATTGATCTGTTTTGGTGAGCTGTGTCTATAAAAAGCACAGATCTACTGCTGCTGTTAACCAAGAGAAGCACAAATCACTCAGAATCTCAAGTCTGCAGATTCCTTTTATTAATTATGGATTAGAGAAGGAAATGAAGAATTTGAAAAACACAGATGTGGGAAAGCAGGTTTGAGATGCTGTGTAACATAGCCCCACACCTTTCTGACCATTTCTGTAACTTTCTGAAACCAACAATGTGATGTGAAGGTGAAAAGGTTTGAACTTCTATTTGTTTCTCCTTTCATGTGAACACTATGAATGTCTTCCAGGTGAGGCTGTCTGAAAATGTGCACCTTTAGCCCCATATGTAATCCTTCCCCTCTCTGTGGCCGGTGTTGTGTCAAAGTCTGTTCCTGTTCCAATAGTTTCCCTCTGTAAGAATGGTGTTTCCCGCTGCACCCCCTCTTTGGTTGGGGTTCAGGTTAAGGTATTGGGAAACAAATAGACGGAGAAACAGTGTGGATGTTTGGAACAAATGTTAACACTTGATCTCTAATGCAGTCGGATAGCACGTCATCTGATCGAGCATAAGTGATAACGGTACACATCCTCGCTGAAGCAAATGTGATGATTTGTTTTCTGAGCTTTTGTTTGTTTTTATACAGCAAACTTCATTCATCGGCTCGGTCATTGCTGTACAATTACAGAATACTGGATTAACAAAGATGTCAAAAAAACATCTTTGTGTTCAACAAATGTCATCTCAAGACAGCATAGTAGTATCTTAATGTGAATCTGAATTTGTGATCTTCTCAGTTAGCCTGTGATAACTCTGTTGCAAATTTAGCAGAGGAAATGGCTATGGACCAGATCCAAGCAGTCATTGGTGTTTATGGCCTCTGCTGCTCACATTTGGTTCATATTCAAAAAAAAGAGAATCAAATGCTTCACCCGTTGCTTTTCCATTCCTCACCTACAATATCCTCCACTTGAAGTTTAATTTCTTCTCCTCCACATCTCTTTTGTGTCTCTCTCTGTATGCTCATCTATATCTTTTCCAATTCCCTTTGTGTCCACGCTCTCTCCTCCTCTTCTCATCTTCTCTCCTCTCGATTATCCCGCTCTGCCTCGCTCCCCACTTTTCCAAACTCATTGCTCTCAAACACTCTCGTCTCCTCACATCAACCCCGCTCTGCCCTCCTCAGTCCCACATAACTCAATCCCCACTGGTTCTTACATCTTTTTGCACTTAGACACAGCTTGTGCAACATAGGAGACGTGTTCCCTGAAAAATAAACTGTTTTTGAAGCTGTGTCCACCTAACATCCACCCTGTTCTGCAACACAGCAACTTCTCAGAAATTTGCAATGCCACAACTTTTGAAATCAGCCTCAAATGGTCTGCAATCATGTGACACAACTGTAATATCCTGACAGGTACTTAATCAGCTTTTTCTGTAACTGTGGTATCAGAAGAACATGAGAGTAGAGAGATTTAGGGTATTTTATAGGGTTGCTGCTATTTTGGTGAGATAAAAAACTGGCTTGTGGCTTCACATTTGGATTCCGGTAATCATTTGGATACCCGACAATTCGAGACAGGATGCTGTGAAAACTGACTCAACTTAGCCTCGAAACTTCAGCATGCTCATGATTAAGTAAATGCTTGTTGAAACAGATTTGGATCAGTAGTTGCAGCTCGACAACCGCATGTTGGAAACATTTGTGTTCTGAGTTTTTCAAACAGAACCAGACCCAAACACTTGTGAGAGACAGATAACTGTGGATTAGCAGATCTGGGTTAGTACCCAGCATTAGTAGTACACGGCCTCCCAGTTATAATATTATCATTATTATTAAAAAATGTATCTACACCTTAGACAAAACCGGAGATCAGGTGGAGATCTGGGTAATTTACAACAGACCTGTCAAGTCCCATTAGTTAAATTAGCTTTGACTGCAAAATAACACAGAAAACATGATTAAGGCGATCTGAACAAAAACCTAATTGAAGTGAAAGCAAATAAATTAATAATATTTCCTCTGCAAACTTCAGCATCTACCTGTCAGTGAATGTCTGCTGGGTCTGAGATGAGGGAGGCTTGCTGGTGAAGGGTGGCTGCCGCTGAATCCTGTACAGCAGAGGCTGACAGCTGGAGCACAGAGGGCTGCCGGGCCCCGAGGACAACATGGCGGCATCAATCTCCATCTTCTCATCGAAAGTGCAGAGGGTTATGGCAGCGATGGCAGCGTTGTGGGTGTCGAGGCGCAAGGTGAGGGGCATGTCGCAGAAGACGTGCTGGGGTCCAAGGTTTATGCTTTTCCCCGTGTCCGATATCAGCTCTATGTTGGCTATGGCTGGGTTGTCTGTGACAGGGTGATACAAATAGACAGGTTGAATCTGTCAGCTGTTATTTTCTGTTATTTTGAACTACAATCTCCAGTTGTGTTTAAATTGAACAGTGTAACAAGAGTTATATCTTTTGGCCAGAAATTTTGGAAGTAAATATCTTATTCATGGATTCATGGATGGATTCATGGATAGACAGCTGTAAGTGACTGCTGGTTTTCAAGAACATCTCTCTAGGTTGAATATCAGTGCAATGAACAACTGCCTTGAAATCATTCTGGTTACAGTTTAAAATTCAAATTTGTTGGATAAATTCTTCAGTTTTTCTCGCTAAGCTAGTACTTAAATTTTGTGGCTGTGGCTGGATCACTGTAGTGCAGAGGGATCCCCCTCTCTCTATAACTGAACATCTTCAAATTTCAGGAGTTCGGGACACTGGTTCCATTCATTTATTTAACTGGTTTCAAAATAAGGCTTTTGGATGCAGAGAATTTGAGTCACTTGCTGTCTATGTGTTGCTTTCATAAGCCTCACCACACATTGTTTACGACTCCAGTCTCCCAGCAGTTCACCGCAAACAACAACTTTTTTTTTACGTATCCCCACTGCATACTGTTTTATGCTGACTAATGAATTACATCTCCAGCTGCCTTCAAACATGATGGACAATGTGTTTCCTCTAAGATTTCAGTCAGCAGCTGGAGGCCTACAGGCTGATGCCCCACCTTTTCAGTTTTCGGTTTCTGGCAGCTTTATTCATACAACCACTGCTCTTTCTAGAATCCACAGTATTCATAGTAGTGCAATCTCAAATATTTGACATCCCAAACTGATGGTATGAAGTTGTTATAGCGTGACACTTACTTGAGGAGATGTAGGTGACCCAAAGGGTGAGTGTGTGTGGAACGACAGGGTGAAGGAACCGTAGCGTGAGGGTGCAGCCCTCAGTGTCGGGACATGGTGAGGTTAAATTAGTGTCATAAAGGCTGAGCTCAGGACTCCAGGCCTGGAGACTGGGATCACAGGGCTGCTCCACATCAGGTGGGCCTGGAGTTCAATAACATCAGAGGCACACATGTTTGCATTCATGTATTGTGAGGACTCTTAATTACTTCATCCATTCCATAACCCCAATACTGGGAACACACCAGGAATCATGTTTTAAAAGTGTGATGAGCCTTCCACAAAACAGAAAAACATACTATTGACAGTGGATAGATTGAACCTCAGACCAGTCAGTGTACTTCACTGACATGTCTTTCATTCAAGCAGACATTGAAGGTGTAATTTGTAAGATATGGCCATAATTTGAAGGTACCCTCAAAAATATAGGGGGCAGTATTTCACCAAATAACTGTCAACTTCTGCTCACTATACTGTCTGCTGTAGTTATCTTTGTTCGTAGGTATAGTGACTGTTAGCACAGTTAGCGGTGGAGCTAGCAGCCCTACAGCTTGATCGCGACCTTGTTTCACGGAGGGAGTCAGCCCCTACCAGCAAACTCACTCTCATTAGTAACAAGAGAGAGCAGAATTTTTCCAGTTGAGAAAGTTATGAGTCCCCGCACAACCTTACTTAAACATGGCCCACATTCAAAAACTCTTATCACTAATGTTCACGGCAATGTGGAGGAACATTATACACAGTCGGTCAGTGAGACAGAGATAACTATGCGTGCACAAGCCTCAGTTAATAAGCCCTGTTTCTGTTCAGTAAGTCGCTTTTCATTTCAGTAACTCCATTACACCAGACAAAATGAGCTGCTAATTGTTACAGCGTTGGTGATTAGCACAATGGAATCACATTCCGGTAGTGTTATTATCAACTGTGTCCCAAGTGAAAGGAAAATAAAATCAGGATGTTAATGAGGTGTTACATATTTCACATCCACTATGATCAGCCATGTGTGGAAGCACAATGGATCGACAGACAAGAAACAGGATGCCAGGTAAAGGACATGGAGATTGGCCTAAATAGCCTGTGTAAAAATGAATCAGAACAGCAAACTTTAAATTCTGTTTCAAGGCTTATGCTGCTTGTTAGCTTCTGACATTTTTTATAAAAAATATATTAATAATATATATTTAATATATACTAATATATTTAATATACTAATCATTAGTTGGAGGAATTTCAAACATGAAGTATCTCCAATTCTGAAAGAGAACTGTAAATGCTGCCTATGTGGAGCAGGTGGAATTTATTGTGGAGTTGGTATGTTTATATAAACAGCATATGGGACAGACAGTAAGACCAGAGTTACAACACATCTCTATCTGTTATAACAGAAGTACACACAGTTAATGAGAGCAGGTATGGTCATGAGTGTGAAACTAGACTTCTGGCACAGGACCAGCCATTTCTGCTTGTTAATTTCATCCTTGTAAATTCAGGAAACATCACTTTTTTAGTGTAGTTAACATACCAAATGTCCATGAAAATCACTCATTCATGGAAAATCACTCAACTCTGCAGCTCCATGCAGCTCCACAGAGGTCTTTGGACTGTATTTTGTCATCAACTACATTTGTCCAAGGATCAAAATTTTTATAAGCAGTGTGGGGCCTAGGCTTAAATAACCTTATTGTTGTTAATATTTTCGCTCTGGCGGGCCAAATGTGGACCGCAGGCACTCTTTCTATTCTCATATTTTGCTCCTGTTAATGTACCTTTAATGCTTTTGTTATATTTTGTATTTTGGATATTCTTTCTACCTTCATACTACTTAGTTTACCGGTACATTGATTATTACTGTTGTCAGCAGCCAAAACTGATTTCCTACACAAAAATTACACATTTCCATCTTCATCCATCGGCCAGCCTAAAATGTAATATTAGATTTTCATTCACCCTGTACAGGTATTGACTTTCACCATTTCATCCCCTCTCTCTCTGCAAATTGCAGTACAGTGAACAGCATGATCCATCTAATTTAAATGTTCTCATTTTGAATTATGAGCCACTTTAATTCTTGATGCAGCACATAAATTTAATCGTTCTCAACAGGAGAACACAGCCTGTTGAAACAGTTTGGTGTTTTCCCTCATGCGGAGTTCACATTACAGGATTGTAGCACTGATTTTCCACTTGTGGACACAGTTTTAGAGATAGCAGACAAAAGCCCTAGATCAGAGGCAAGTTGGTGTTCACTCAGTGCTTGCAAATTGGCTTGATCACGCTGTGTGAACTGTTCAAAAACATGATTTGAGAGCTCAGGTTGATTTGTCAATGTGTGACACCCTGTCGCTGATCAGTCATGTAGTGTGAAAACCACAAAAACTTCAAAATTCCCTAATTACAAATCAGAAAGTTACGTAGTGTGAACAGTACCGCCATCTGACAACTTTAAAGGACATGTATTGCAACCAAGACATCAGCTTGAGAACTCAAACCAGTCAAGACTGTGGCACTGGCAACATTGGAAGAGTTGTATAGGGACCACTTATTAAACGTATGTTTTGTACTCCTAGCCATGATATCCACATTGAATTTGTCTAATTTCCCCTCTCCTTTCCCTGCTGAAGGTGATATTGCCCGTCTCCAAAGGCTGACAAAGTGATCCTGCAAATCTTTAGAAGTGGGAAAGAGTGAAAAGGGAGCCTGGGCAGCCAGCAGACTGGCTGTCTCCTCAACTGTGTGCATACCACTGTTTAGAGTAAGACTGTAATAGACTCTTTATCATCATTATGATCCCACAGTGAAATAGAGAGAGCCGTAATCCCCCCTCTTCTTCCTCGCCGCTTGTTTTCAAAGCATAAATTCCAGCAGAGGATTTCCACATATTTGGGTAGAGTTTCCACGGAAGAGAAGAAAAGTGTTTTGTGTTTGTAGCATGTTTTGTTCCTTCTATTGATTCTTCCTTCTTTCTCTTTGCATTCTTGTTTGCTTCCTTGTGTTCCTTTGCTCTTTGTTTCTTTCTTCCTCACCCTGCATGTCATGTCAAAGAAAGCTGTGCTTCTCCAGAAATTATGACTGGAATAACAAGGACCATGTGCTTACATGATGCGTAATGTTTCAAAGTGTGCTGCAAGATACACTATTTTTTGGCTTTTTTGTTTATGACAGAGGTTCAAGGTTTGAATAGCACCCAAATGTTACCTAGAGTTGATGCTTTGCCTAATAATCCTTGTTCTCTCTTGGCTAAAACAAGACAGAGACAGAGAGAGGTCTGTTGCTGAGGGCAATTATCATTTAATGATTTTCTGCTTTTTCCTCTTCTAGGAGCCATTAGCCTTGCACGCACCTGAAGTTTACAGGGAAGAGATGTGCGAGTGTGTGTGCGTACGTGCGTGTGTGTGTGCGCGTGCACGTGTGCATTCAGGAAGGGGGGGGGGTGATCTGCTATGTAGAAACAAGAGACAAACGTATAACTCAAGGACACAAACTCAAACCTGAAACCGCCACATTCCTCACTGTCAATTATTGACAGAAGAGAGTGTATCAGGAGAAGAACTCAACTTCTTCAACTATAGATTATAGGAGGAAAGACGAGAGTACAAACAACAATTTGTCTCCTACCACTCCCAGTTTTCATTCCAACTTAGCCAATATTTAGTCAAATACATTCCAATAGTAGAAAAATAACCTATTTTGATCAAGTAATGAATCACTTAAAACACTCTCTGTAATGGTGAAAATCTAAGTCAAGGTTTGTTGTAGCTTTACATGTAGCTCCAACAACCTCTCATAATTAATTCTGTTTAATATATTCACTTTGATTTGAAACGATGCACCTTAGGAAGAGGAGTATGTACAGTATGTTGGAAGAAGTAAAAGGATACTATTCTATTCTGGTTTTTGTTGGTAATATATATATATATATATATATATATACAAATATGCATCCTTCCTTTAGACACAGGTGCACAAACACACACACAGAGTGATATTTGACTGACCGACCGCCTCTTCAGGTGTCCAGTAGCCTGATGTGTCACAGATGCGTGGTGAAGTAGCCTCATGGGCGTACTGGTGGAAAACGCCGTCTTTCTCACAGTCTCCACAGCTGATAGTAGAAACATGGAAGGAGGAGCTGGGACAAGAGGAGATAAGAGTTGCAGATTATGAAATGTCACGCTTTGTCTTTCGCTTGTCACAGCAAGGCAAATGTGTATCCTTTCAAGGTCACAGTAGGATTTATTGGTATATAGCGGGGAGGTTGCAGATTGCAACCAACCAGACATTCCTCGTCTCACCCTCCCCTATGGAGCCAATTAAAAACACAAAAAAGGTGCAAGGCTTTCTCTAGAGCCAGTGTTTGGTTTGTCCTACTATAGAAACATGGCCGACTCTGTGGAAGAGGACCCACTCCCTCTGTATATAAGAGTCATTCTACGGTGATGAAAACAAAACGATTCTTAGATTCAGGTGATTATACACTAATGAAAACAATTCTGAATATTATATGCCATTTCTGTCCCTGAATTCTACATACTGGACCTTTAAGACCAGATCTACAATAATGTTGGACCATATTGCTCTGTTTTTTACTCTACATGTATAAAGTAGGAAAGCTTGAAGGAGACCAAGAACATGGTAGACACACAAGAAAGTCGCAGCTCAATCACAAATTACCCTCAGTTTGATGCAGAGGAGCTTATTTGAGGCTTCAGTCACAGCAGTACATATGTTACAGTGGGCCAACAAGGCTTTTGTTATTTTAGAGCTCCCAAATCAAGAAAAACAGCCTTCTTTTGACAAAAGTTGGACATCCCAGTTGAGAAACCCATAATCCACTGCACACCGGTCAGTTATTTATTGTCCTCTTTGTCAACTCATAATGCCAGCAAGTATCATGTGACCACATTATTGTAACATTAGGAAAAGTAAATATTTGTGTTCCAGTGGTCGTCATGCACTGGTAAACACAAAACATGAACAGAACCAATTAGAAAATTACTGGAATGTACAACCAGGCATTAACAGCATTGACTGTTCTTCTTTGTAGCCTGAATATGTTTTTAACATTTGTCATAACCACGCATTACATATAAATTGGCCATTACAATATTTTTATCAAACAATTGATACTGTAAACCTTTAATTATTTATTTATTATTTATTTAATTAATATTTAAATCTCTCCAGTCGTAATGTACCGTGAAAATAATTGTTGCGAAAACTAACCAAACATGAAGCAAATATTTCAGTCAATGCAAAGCATATTTTCATGAGTTGAAAAAATTCTAATTAAGCGAAAAAGTAGCACGTAGCCCAACGCTTCACGGAGTATTGTGTGGGGAGGACCAACTGGATTGGAAGGGCAGAGCCGCTGCTCATCTACCGAGAGCCGGGCAGATCTGGAAGAGAGAGGCG
The DNA here is from genome assembly GCA_037974645.1 of Hollardia meadi. Lineage (NCBI taxonomy): Eukaryota > Metazoa > Chordata > Actinopteri > Tetraodontiformes > Triacanthodidae > Hollardia > Hollardia meadi. Next base: position 10,450 of record JBBPCS010002497.1, read on the forward strand.
CTGGTAGAGCTGGGTCTTCTGGTGGAATAAACAACTGGATTCTGCTCTGATCCGGAGCCATTTACCAGTGAGAAGAGAGCTCAGAGTTTACTTTTTAAACTTTAATGTAGTCTGCTGTAATTAGTCGCTCTCTTCATCCATGTTGAGTGCTGACTGGAGAGGAAATGTACTTTACGTCATGAACAAACATAGAGGAGAGGAGAGGGGAAAAAGTCAGAGACAGCACACATTCTTGGTACCTGCCATTGCTCACTACCTTACAGCTAATGTAAGGTATTCTGGCTTTGGGGTGAATACACAAAAATGATCCCGTGGTCAAACTTGTGCGAGTAACACCAGGCGAAAATCTGTTTTGCTTTCCATGTGGAAACAAGAACAATTTCAATTTTATCAAAGATGGAGCGATTCTGGAGAAAGATGTGTCAAGTTGTGTCAAAGTGTCAGTTTTCACGTCATCAAATACCAACACTTTGGGTTGGTGATGCACGTCATCAGCATCTCTGTGAATTGTTTTTAAACACAGATAATATTTGAGCGGAATATCTCCCACTTGTCTGGAACATTGAAATCTTCCACAAACTCAGGTGTACGTAATCATTCACTTGTCTACACATGCAAAACCTTGCTGGCAATATTGCTCATTCATGGCAAGAGCAATCATTTCTAAATTATGCACTGTGTGAGTCTTAATAGTTTCTCTTTTGGGCTCCAATGGGTTTTTAAAAATTGCAAACGTATTTGAACACAATAGTTATTCAATCCTTGTACATAAAGTCAAGACTGTGATAGAATCATTTTTCAAATAAGGAAACCAGTACAGACAACTAATAGATCATTTAGATTAAGAGCCCACATAGTCGTACTTCTGATAAAGCGGTCCCCTTGTAGGTGGCAGCCAGTAGATTGAGACAGAATCCGGACTCTGCTCTGTCACAATGGGGGCCAGAGGGATGGAGGCAGGTTGCCGGTCCGTCAGCCACTTCTGGTAGACCAAGTCAAGATAACAGTGCATCCGGGCCACTTGGTTGGGAGTGAAATGGTTGGTGCAGTTGTCATCTGATGTGGTGCAATGAAAAGAAAAGGCCCAGGGAATCATCATGGATCAGGTTCAAACACTAGCCTCCATCTAACTTTCGCGCTTATCACATCTGACGAGAGGAGGTGAGATACCACCCTGTGGTATCAGGAAACATTCTGGTCATAGTTCAGTTATTTTGAATAGAAATGACTAAAACAATCATATCATTCTGCTCTGAAGCTACAATGACATATATTTAGATAAAGGTAATCTGAAGCAGAAACTGACGATGTAATGTGAAAATTAGCTAGTCCCTCAATGATGTAATATAAAGCATCATCATACTAAGTGAATACTGAGAAATAATGTAATGTATCTTCTTGTTTTGTGAGAAAATTTCTTCCTACTATTATTATATTGTTATTTATAGTGTAATGCAAGTTATTTGTATGAAGTATACTGTATGTAGGATAAGAAGTGTATTTGCTTGTGGAGCAATGTATTGTACAAATGTCAAGAGGTAGATTACTTTCTCATAAGCGCCTCACATCTGTACCTGTTTAAACTAAACCAATTATATGGATTAAAGACGAATAACAGTTTGTTGTAACCAAGAACCATGTGTTTTTATTCCTAATTCATGTTGTCTTACACAATAACGCACTGTTTCTAATTAGGATGTAGAAGGTCTATTTCATCATTATTGTAATATTGGACAGTATATATTCTACAATGCCATGTAATGAACTTGTTCTGTGGGTCATTCACTCTCTCCAATATGGCTGAAAGTATGTCTACTGTTAAGGAAAGTAAAAGATGTGGATTCATTGTACCTGTGTAACTCATGTAATTGCTGAAAGGCGTGCCCTGGTACGTGGTGACACCACAGGTATCGCTGACAGCTCCGGGATCATGACAGACTTTGGATTTGGGCGTTGGTGCAGTGTCAGCACACAGATCTCCTGTCTCCATGGATGGGGTGGTCTCCTGCAAGTGCAAATGACAGAGCTTTTAGCAAATGATCACACAACAGAGAAGCTCTATCCAGACAGGCATGCCTACACTTTACAAACAGAAGTACACAGACAACATTTTTTTGTTGTCCTTAACTTGTTTACGATTCAAAGAACTGTAAATATCAACAGGTTCATGAAAGCACTTGGCAAGCGTAGAGATAGTGACTGAAGGAAAACACTTTACCACATAAGGTAACATATGGGATAAGGCTATTTATGCTGTAATTTTTAAGAAAAACCTCCCTTCCTTTTGACACAAAAAGTCACATAAATATCATTAAAAGAAGATTTTACAGTCTTACCTGACATGGATCATCACAGGAGTCCCGCTCGCTCACCCCCTTGAAGACATGGTACAGTCCCAAGATGTGGCCCATCTCATGGATCATGGTGTTTTGATGGCCCATGGTCCCAAAGTAGGACGGATTCAGCACCATACCCCCTGAGGACATACGATAACATTCACAGTATGGCTCATAATATTGTAACTATCTACATACTGAAAAGCATGAAAAGGTTTCAAGGGTACAACAGCTCATTCCACTGGTTTAACAGGATGTAATGATTTGGAAACCTGTCCTTCAACATGTGAACCAGTTCTCTATCATATTGAGACTATCTCTCCACACAGTTATATATTATATAGGACTGACCCCACGGGGGTAGTTGATGTGGATACTCTTTAAGACACACCACCTGTGGTGGCAACGCACATTACACTCGTGGTTATATAAGGACCACATGCGCATAGACTCTCTGATTCATTGATTTCCACAGCAAGCAGTCAGATGTGTGTGTATCTTGTCACTTGAGTTGTGCAGTGTTGGCATGTGTTTTGAACCTCAGACATATCAGCATTTCAAATGTTATGTTTTTTTCTTTCATTTAATAATTATTGTCTTCTAATTCTAATTTGGCCTCATTTTCTATCAAATTTGCTTCAGAAAT
>JBBPCS010002498.1:0-13425 GCA_037974645.1 Hollardia meadi
CACACAGCCAGGTTTCAGTGAGACAAAATAGATCAATATGATGATCTGATATTAAATCGTTTACTAATACAGCTTTGAACGACAGAGATCTGATGTTCAAAAGTCCACATTTATTTTTCCTATTATTTTTAACTGTTGCAGTGGTGGTGGTGTTAATTTGTATTAGGGTTTTCTGTAAGACTCCTCTTCTTTTTACATTTGTTTTAATCAAATTAAGTGGTCGAGGGACAGACACAGTCTTTATGGGGTTTTGGGTGGGTAACTACTCTAATGGAATCACAGAGAAGCACGTAGGACTGCAACTCTGTCTCCCGGTCTCAACTCTGGGTTGTCAGGGTTTTGGTTCTATAATAAACCTGGTCAGATTTCTAGATATGAGAGCTGCTCCATCCAAAGTGGGATGAATGCCATCTCTCCTAATCAGACCAGGTCTACCCCAGAAAGTCTGCCAATTATTTACAAAGCCCACATCGTTTGCTGGACACCACCTCGATGGCCAGCGATTGAGTGATGACATGCGGCTAAACATATCATCACTGGTCAGATTTGGTCCAACATTAATTTTGGTGACCTCCGACTGGCATAGCCGAGTGTCATTGCTGCCAACATGTATTGCTATCTGTCTATTTGGAGACTAAGTTAAATCCACAATGATTAATCTGACACTAAATTTCTATTGTAATTATCAATTTTTCCATGTTGAAAACAGTTACAGTTGTTGTTAGCATGGTTGTTATCCTATGAGGCCTTGGTTGAGTCTGTCGACTAGTCAGAGGCTGGGTTCCTGACTTGTCTACCCCACCCCCCCTTGTTTTTATTTACAGCTTACACAGCCACCCAACTTTTTTGGAATTAGGATTGTAGGACAGCTTGATGACACATTGCATATGTATTGCCTGATCAGTAGTCTAACAAAAGCTCTTAAACCTGAATGATTTCTGATGTGGCATTTTGATCCAATCCTATGCATCAATGTGTTCAGTTACTTCGGTAGATTAAACATAGAGCTCCTTATTTTTAGTTTTTGTTTAAAATACATCAGTGAGTTGATGTACAGCAACTTAAGCAGCTATAATGATCTTAACTTTAAGACATTTGAAATTTCTTCATTAAAATGTCAAAAAAAAAGTCGACCTATACAGTGTTGGGAGTAACACTTTATAAAGTGACACTCCCTTGGTTACCAAAAATGGATGAAAGTTAGATTTGAAACTGAATCACTCATTTAAAAAAAAAAACCCAGGGTAAATCATTTTAAAGTCTATTTTAAAAGAATCTCCATCTGGTTTTTGGTTGAAACCTAAAAACAAATAAAAATATTTTTTTCCACACCGCAGAGATCTAATTCTTAGAGGAATAGCAAGTAATAAAGCAACAAATAAGATAAGCGATAAGATAAGATATCTTTATTGTCACTGTACAAGTACAACGAAATGTAGTTTGAGCACGCCTCTAAATGCCTATACAAAATATTTAAAACTATACAGTACAGTAGAAAGCCCATACTCGGTGTCCTGGAAAAGACTGTTGAAAGTTGATTGGTGACATCATGAGTATATACAAGCTTATGTCACACTGGTGTCACTGATGTGTTGAAATGTCTTTCAGGTCAGTACTTTGTGGTGGAGGATGACATTCGTGAGTTGACTCAGATGAAGGTGGATAAACGATTTCAGGGGATTTTGAACATGCTGCGACACTGCCAACGTCTACGGGAGCTTCGTGGGGGGGGGGTCACCCGTTATATTTTGTTGTAAATGAACAGGACTCAATCAAATGAATTATGTTCTAAATTACTTTTTTTTTTCTTACATTAACAGACTGCATATTTGGAAGACTGCTTTGTTTAAGGTGCACACTGAGGTTTTTCATTTGTTAGATGACTGATATTGACCAGGACTTTGGTTACATAGGTCAGTGGCTTCTTTGAGTGATTATACAGCCCTGATTCTGAAAAAGACTCATTGTAAAACATAAAACATGTAAAAATTCTAATGCCAAGCCTTTTTTGACATTCTTGATTAAAAACAGTACAAACACATATTAAATGTTTTACGTCTGAAACTTCAAATTTTTTTAAATGTATGCTTATTCTGAATTTGATGCCAGTAACACGTTCCAAACAGGGGCAACAAGATATGTTGGCACAGGGGTAACAAAAGACTGGGAACGTTGTGTAATGCTTCAAAAACACCTGTTTGGAACATTCCAGAGGTAAACAGGTTCATTGGTAACAGGTAATAGTATCATCATTGGGTATGAAAGGGCTCAGTCAGGATGGGGCGAGGTCCACCACTTTTGAAACACATGATTATATGGAAATTACTACATGGGCTCTGGAACACTCCATAAAACACTTGACATTTGCAAATGATGTGCTCAAAATACTGAAATCTGTATCCATTTACATATGATGTGGTATAAATAATTATAAATAAAATACATTTTTCATTGTTATATGTTACAATTGTAAGCAAAATTCTGTATTTTTAAGCTAAACAAAAATCAATTAAAGTCAACTTGAGATTTTTTGGAATCGATGTTGTAAAATAGATATTTTTTTCAGATTTTCCAGAAGATTAAAACATTTTATTTCAAGGAAATAAAAGTACACACTGTGTAAAACTATGTACACTACACAGTGTATAAGGCCACATCCACACGAGTAAGTTTTTGTTTTAAAATGCATAACTTTTGCCAGGTTTATGCCTAGTGTCCACACTACGCTGGCGTTTTAGGGCCCTAAAATGGAGGCATTTTGAAACGCTGCTGACCCCGTTCACTTTGAAAACCCAGAGTTGCGCTTTAGTGTGGATGGGCAGAAAGACCTTTGAAAATGGTGACGTCACCCATGTTCGCTTTTTTAAAAAAAAGTATTTAATTGGTGAAGAAACAAAAACATGACAAAAACAAAGTGACAAATAGAGCTAATAGACAGAATTACAGATGAAAATACAACAATAACAATACCTGCAATAATAACAACAAAAATATTTACAATGTTGTATGTTAAGGTATAGTATGAGTCCAGGGGTAAAGGTTATTGTAGGTTGTGTTAGGTACGGTGAGTGTGGATACTGTGTGTGTAGCTATTTGCATGTTTGTGTGACGGGCAGTGATATGCATCTATGATAAGTGATCAAATAATGTAATAATACAATTATAAATTCATATTATAATAGTAAAAAAAAAGCAATAATATAATACTTATAATTAAAGTTGCAAGCAGTGTTGAATGGGCCCTTGCAACCCGGGGCGACCGCGTCCCTGCAACACACCAATTGTTCCAGTATACGAAGCAGAGACCACGTCGTGAAAATTGCATGTAAATCGAATGACGATTGTCACATAAGGCTTACTTCTCGCCAGTAGGTGGCGAAATGAGTACAACACCTAAGGGGCATGCAGATGTCTTCACGTCGGGTCTTTAATGAACGTGAAATTTGGGGCTGATTAGATAAGGTACACTCGAGTTACAACAACTTCCTGTTTCATGGCGAATGATGCGTCATCACAGCAAATGGAGGGTTGATGAAAAGTTTTTTTCATTGAAAACTCACAATCTTAAAATAAAGCATCACAGTTTTAAGGCTTCTCTGACCACATTCCAAATGGATCTGGTCAACGCAGTAGGAAGATTACTTTAAAGCAGGGATTAAAAACGAAATGTTTTTCATTTCGGTTCGTTCTGAGCAGAAACGTTATTTTTCCGTTCTGTTCCAGTGTTCCCAGGTTTCTCTTCTAATTAATAACCGGTTAGAACCTTATAGGAGAAGGGTTAATAACGGTATTATTTTAAAAATGTCATTGCCTTTACAAAATGATTTATATATCGATTATAGGATAAAATAAATAAGCATCAGAAAGAAAGAAACGCATTTGCAACTTTGCACAAGGCTGAATGAGTAATGCACAAGATTTAGGCCTACCTGCATGTAGCCTGACAGCTACTGATGTCCAAATGAAGCTTCATGAACCATTACTTGTATTTGTTGACCCCACTAGATGGCGCTTTAGTTTAAAGAAAAAGGCTCAAGGAATGGCAATTCAGTGTGCTTTTACCCTTTGTTGAATAGAGAGCGCCATCTAGTGGGCTCAGAAAATAAAGAAAATCGTTCATGAAGCTTCATTTGGCCATCACTGCTGACAGCCCCTTCCCCACCCTCTCCACATTCCAAATAGACTAGGTGAAAAAAAAGCTAAAATGGGTATTCATGCAAAGAAACTATTAGAACATGCTAGCTACCTGCCTCCCTGACTGACAGGCTGGCGTGTACATAGAACCTTGTAGGTCCTTGACTTTCCTCTTGTCCACCTTGCTAGAATTCCGTTTTTCTTTCACTGCATCGTCGTGGTCATCGTCGCCACCATCTTCTTCAGCGGCATCCCGTCTGAACACTTCTATGTTGACACTCATGTTCAGGAGATTAAACAACTGTGTACCGCAATACTCATCCGTATCACCAGAGGCGACCGGTGAGTCGATGACAGATTGGTCATGTGATGAGTCCTTGCTCATGTCTAGGACGAAACAGAATAGGCGCCCGTGCGTGAAATCTTCTCTGATGGGAGGTGACATGCTGCAGAAATCCGGGTTCTCTAACGTCACTTGCTAACTGTCCTTTGCAGCAATATGTCAGGTATAGCAGGAATTGAAACGTTGCTGTCGGCCGGTGACAATGCGCTAAAGGACAACTCGACAGATAGTCTGTCGTACAACATCTCGGTTTCAACTGCGAGGAACAACACTCTCCTGTTAGAAGGCACCTTGACATTTTTTATCACAGCTGTATTTTCTTCCCTGTGAGGCAACACCATTTCCTCTGTCTGTGGTTTGACAACAATGCACCCTTCTTAGACTGTACATGTGACACTAAACCTCAGTCCTGGTATGACATTCGGGGTTCTCCCACAGTCAAATACTTCAGCCTCGGTCGGACGTGTCAGCCTCGGTCGGACGTGTTAGCCCCGGTCGGTGTTTCAACTCTGTGTCCCTCCTTGCTGGATGGAGAGCTACAGCCTCGGTCGGACGTGTCAGCCCCGGTCGGTGTTTCAACTGTGTCCCTCCTTGCTGGATGGAGAGCTACAGCCTCGGTCGGACGTTCCAGCCCAGGTTGGATGTTTCAGCCCTTGGTCGGATGGTTCAAATGAAGTCAGGTGATTCGGTCCTAATTCCCTCCTTGCTAGATAAAGACCATATCCTGCTCTCATAGTACTGCTGTTGAATGGATTTTCTTTTTTTTATTACAAAATAACTTTCTGCGCATTGTAAACCCGTATATCTGGATTCTGAATCATGGACAAGCCGGTACCTTTCACAGACTTTTTTCCTAACATCTACCCTGAGCGCAGAACTGTCAACCCTGAACTCGAACCTAATCTGAGTGATGATCAAATCTGTCATGTTTCACTAGCAGGAAGAAGCCCTCTTGTGTAGAGGGTTGGTGGTGCAGGCTCAACGGGTCAGTGTCCACACTACAGTACACTTCAAAGTAACCGGTATAGCTCCTGTTATGGGTTATGACCTAGACTTGATTTGTGATCAGGATGGTGAGGAAGAGACCTGGGAGTTGGTACGAGTGGCTTGGGCTAAACATTTTGCTGGTGTGTGTCAGCGTTTTTCATGATGACATTAAGCGAAAAGTAAATGCTCAGCTTTTCCCGCTCAAAAGATTATCATTGGGCAAAAGGTACATCGAAACCGTACGGGGAGCGTTGACGTTCGGAGACTTCTGCCCGGACAGGGGCTACTACATTGCTCGAGATGGTAACACGCCCGCACTATGCTCCGATGTTATGTTCAGCAGGGTGTATTTCATACCTGCAGACAAGCTGAACCGGGTCCTCTCGGTCTCCGATCTCATCTACGATCATGGAAAGGCCGAGGCGAAGCTCTTTGACAGTAAGCACATGCCCTATTTCTACAAGGCGGCCTGTCTGGATATCGAGACCGTGTTTGATAAGTCGTATCGGGACATATCCCTACGATGCGAGTCTTTCGCCTACAAGTTCCCCTACTGCACCGAGCGCACGGTCGCGGATATGATAGAATACAGGAATAAGCTGGTTTGCGCGCTGAACACGGGAAGGAAAAACATGCCCAAACAGAATAAGACCGTTCCATCCCTGCTCTGGCGCCTGACATGCCGGGTCAGCAGCACGAAATAACCTGCGTGTCTCTCGTGATCCTTAACTCCCATATAACCAAGACCACACCACAGGAAGACGTTGATGGTTCTCTACAACAAATGTAAGGTAACACACCCATCACCCAGAGGCGGACCGTGAACTGGCCAGGCGAGCCGGTGTAGATGATGTCGAGAGTTCGGATTTCGTTTCACCCGTGCTCCGGAGAACTTGAGCTTCTGATGAAAATGATCCACCTGCTGTACAGCTACGGCATAGAACTCCTGTACGTCTTCAACGCCGAATTCGACATGAGGGTGATCGACCAGCGTGTGCATTTCTGTGCGGAATCTAACTAAGGTTCTCAAGCCCATGTCAGCTCTGTTCCATCGATGTAGGACCACTCTCAATATAGACGTCGTGGTACACGGAAGAGGAGATAACTTTGGCGGCTTCGTGCAGAGCATTCACTCGGTTCAGATTCCTCAGCTCAAGTTTGCACTCGACACTCTAAGAGTCAAAGCTGGACCTGTGGGTATGGGATTGAACAGCCGCCTGCGATGGGATCCTAAGCTCAAGTCTGACAACGGTGACAGTGAGAAATGGAAGGGGGGTGCGGTGTGCGATCCTCTCATGGGTCTACACTACTCCGGACCCGGTATAAGCCTGGAGCTTTCGTTTGACTTCTCGAGTATGTACCCGTCCATCATGTGCGCTCTCAACATCTCACCCGAGACCACGATCCCCTGGCCTCCAGTGAAATTCCCACACGATCTATCTGGTTGGGTGTGTTACAAATGGGAAGCTGAGGGGTTTGAGTACGTGTCACTCATTCTCAAGTACGACCACGACCAGGGCGCCTTTGTCCGCAAGCCGGCCATATTCTCTTCCTCTGTCGAGTACTATCTCAACCAGCGAGCCGAGTTCAAGAGAAAACTCAAGAACCCTGACATCAGCGAGGCCGAGCGGGTCTACTACAAGATGCAGGAGGGAGAGTGTAAAGTCATGGCCAACTCCTTCTATGGAATGGCTCCTCACCCCTGTGGACCTCTCATATCTGGCCACGGTAGGCAACAGATTTCCATGGTAAACAGCTGCGTGTCTACTTTTTACCAGCACCACTGCCCCATTGTATACGGAGACACCGACAGCGTCATGGTCTCAGCTGGATACGGACCCGGAGACCTTCCTGAGAACGAGGTACCCGACGTAGATGTCCGTAGAGACGAGGCGCTCGGTCGGGAGGCTGAAACCGAACTCCTCAAGAGCTTCGCCTGTAAGTCTCAGACGGCTTTGAGTGAGAAGTTCAAGTGTGCTGGAGTGCAGGTGCCTGCCTTTCTAGACTACGTGCACAAGACCTTGGTGGAGGACACTCTCAAGAGAATGTACGTGATAGGCAGAGGTAACACACACCAAAATGTGGTCAGAGACCCGAGAGGAGTAATCACCTACATAACCTTCGGTGACTACAGCACTGTTTGTCATTGACAACATGAGCCTCACCGCGTACAAGAAAGGAATCTTGGAGAAAATACCAGTCAAGTTCACCGTACTCAACGACACTAAGAAAAGGGTCCTCTCGAACGATCCGTGTAAGCTTTCATCAAAGTGGCAGGTCGACATCAACCGTGTACCAAAGATAAAGATAGCGGGCACTGACACCATGCCCTTTAATCGTACCCTATATGTGTACAACGAGGAGAACAGGCAGGCTCTCGTGAACGTTTTAGCCTTCATGATGTCAAACAGCCTATGGACCGCGGACAGAGCGAGAGGATCTTTCGATGTCATAGTCAACTCTACCCAAAATGTGTTCGACTACAGATTCGAATGCGCCCTGTGCGCATCGAAGTGCTGCTCTGCCAACGTGATGAAAGGACACTTTCCCTCCTATACACGTGTACAGGAAAAGTGCCGTGATCCCGTACGCGTTGATGAAATATGTCACCTCTCTGTTACCAGACCATGTGCGAGTACGCTGACAACTTTGCCATTGTAGATGAGAAGAAGCCTCATGTCAAAGTCTTAATCGAGAGCCCCTCAGAGAACATAGGTGAAATCACCAGACACATGTCTCTCACCGTGATTTACGGATCAACTCTCGCGGCCGTTTACAACAAACTCAGTCATGGCTTGCAGCATGTGGAGGGATGTGAGGAGCAACAACAAGACAGTCTTGCCAACATCACACAGTTGAGCAACGAAGTGTTGCTCAGAAAAAGACCTTTGACTTTTCTGCTAAATAACCATATGCCATTGAAGGAGTGGTATGACTATTACTACGCTTGAAATGTACTTGAACAAAATGAATGATATGTGAAATAAAACCAACATGCTTTCGAGAATCAAATGGTTGTAAACCGTCTTTATTCTATCATGTAGCAAGGGGTAATCACATACATGGTTATGAAAAAATAAAACACAATCCAGAAAACATGACCTGGATAATGTCATGGTGCTCTTGCACATAAACGGATACATTTGACAGGAGTACAATGTGACATGATCATCCAGAGTTTTTGCGATCCTGGTTGTTGAATCCTCGGTCGTGGACGAGGGAGATACTTCTGTGTCATGTCACATGTCATGTCATATACCAATAAGGGCTCTATGGGCCTTCTCTTTTCTTTTCTTCCTCGGGGTCGAGATGAGTGAGATGACACGGTAATTCCTGCTTAACATCCTTCAGCCTGAGCACGTTGAGCTCTTGTAAGGTAGGAACGGGGAATGGTACGAGGGTTACAACCGTTTCCATGTGGCTCATCATGGCTTCCAAAGTCGGGAAGTGTAAAGGGTAAAGTGTATACCCAGACTTGTCAAACATCACCGGCTGTGTCCCGCCATCCGCGATTACGAAGTCGAAAAGGTATCCGGGAGCACTACCATTCCACCGGTCTGTATAGCATACCAACACTGCTGGAGGATTGCCACGTGGTGGGTAAGTGACATACGTGTTTAGACCCTTTAACACACCAACCTGCTCATCTGAATCATACCTGCTATTACCCACTGATCCCCACCATGCGCCTTTCGGTTTCAGGTTATTTATCATGACATCCATCTCATTACACGTTCGACAACAACCTTTGTCATGACCCTCCTTGTTCTCGTTTGGTTTACAGAGCAGGTCTCCGGAAACCGCACTGAGCATGTTGTCGATCACCATATCAGGGGTATTTGATGACACGCGCGTTATATTATCGGTGGCTAATCGGAAACAGCCTTGCATGATGACCATATGACACGACCGGATAACATCACTGGTCTTCCAGGTGATCGTACACACCCCTCCCTGTCTGTCACCGCGGTATGAAGAGACGATGACTCCGGTATCATTATGATCCCAAAGAGCATTCTCGATCATCCTCAGTGACACGGATCCCCACCAGTAGTCAGCCATGTTATTTAGAAACATAGGCCATGTTCTGGTCAATGTTTCCCAGTTCCCAGCTCCTCTCCCACGAAGCGAGTCAAAGTTTACTGTGCTCATATATGCCATCGTATCATACATGGCTGTCCAATCTACTCCAAGAGTGTTAATCACAACTTCTGTAGGTGACAACACGAGTCTAGGTGTTCAAGTGCTGTTGTAATGGGTTTTACGTAGGGATGAAATTGCATACAAGCCTCTCTGGTCTATCATTATAGAAAATCCCTGGTTTGTGACAGGAACCATTGAATCAAGCCCGTCTGCTGGGGTATTACAGAGTGTCTAGCGGAGTGATTGGGCTGTGATAAGGACTACTGAACCCCCAGGACGTATCAAATAAAACAACAGGACCACTTGTCTGGCAAAATGTTTATTAAACAGTATACATATGGGACAAGAAGAGGCCACCAAAAGCCTCAGAGTGTAACAAAACCAGAGACGCAGTTTAGCTCCCAACGATAGAGTTGAACCGACTTGAATCACCCTGGGTAAATGTTAAGTTGATCGGGAGACACTCCTGTTCGGCTCATGACACAAGTGGGTCTGCTCCGGATGTGACATTTAACCTCGAGATACAAATGTGACATATTCCAGATCCTCTAAATGCTTCAGTAAATCTGTTATCTCAGAGAAACGGTAATTCATAACAACTGTAAACCCAAACCTATCAAAACATACATTGTAAAACCCTTCGGTAGTCACAACATCGAACAGATAGCCCATAATGTCTGCATCCGTAGAATACAATGCATCACCCGGGATGACACATAGTCGGGTCTTTTTGTCTTTTAGATCCATTTTCACACGCTGATAGTCAGACCAATCGAATGCCCCCCACCATGCGAGTCCTAGGGTCCTTTTAGACACATCTCTGATGCTATACGCGTTACAGGAAAGCGCTCGGGTTTTTTCCTTATCCTATTTGGCCTAGGTAGCAAGTGTATACGCTCCATCCTAGTCAACTTTTCTATCGCATCGATAGGACTTGGAAATCTACCTTCGACAAATGGGTACACGCGTAACTGCTTCCGCGATGGACCGTCTCAAATCTCACCAGCTGTCCGTTCTTGGGCTTAATCGTAACCGAACACAGTCCTCCGGGTGTGTCATCAAGGCACGATGTAATGACAACAGCATCTCCGGTGTTACTGGTATTCTTCCTGGTATTCATGTAGGAGGTGATCTGCTTTTCAGAGACCAAGCCCCACCAGCGCTCACCCAGCCATTCTAAAAATGCATGCCACTGTTCATCCGGCCAATATTCAATTTCCAGTACATATTTATTGAGTGTCCTAGGGTCCTTTTTGTACTGCACATTGAAACAATGGAATAGCATCGAAGGTCCGTCTAGGAAATCGGAACTGGTTTCAATCTCGTAACCCTCATCCTCCAGCTCGGCATCCGGACCATCCAGATCATGATCGGCGTCGTCCTGGCGGCAACCGTGATCATCCTCATCATGGTCACCCGCGTAATCATGTTCAATGTAATTGTCCTCAGATATTGGCTCTTGACACCTCTCGCACGGCACACCCGCCTGCGATGTGCCATCTTTGCTACAATCGTCGTCAGCGGACATCGGCTTTTGCCACCTCTCGTATGGGGGGCGTGTAACCTTTCTAGGTGTGCAGTCGTCCCCGTTTCTACAGTAACCGTTACAGGACTGATCTGAGTCTGAGTTGGTTCACTACCGCCTCTCGTATCCTTCCGTGATACTCATCTGTATCACACACCGCTTCACTGATCGCTCTGAAGAAACAATTTCCATCTCCTTGCATTTTCACAATCTTGCGGGGAGGCCCCAATTCGCCACTGTCTGCACTTGTTAACTTCCTTTTGCACTGCACATGCAGTATCTTGCATAGCGACTGCGTAGCTGTGAGTATGATAGGCTTGAACTCCATGGCGATGTTGTAGGTCTTGCCGATCTCAACAATATCATCATCATCATCTTCGTAATGATACATGATTGTATCGAACACGTGTAGCCGTCCATCCTATGCTGAAGTGCCTAATCTCATTAATATCCTCACATTTCCCGCCCCGGGAGAGTCAGTGTATTGGTGTGTGGATTTAAAAGCACCACTCCCTCCACCGCTCGCCTCTGGATCTGTGCTTTAAAGCATAAAACCTTCGCAGGGCATTGAGGCAACTGGCTGCATCCATGGACTGTATGACTTCCACATGCACAGCTCTAGTACTCATGCATGTGAAAAGTATAGCCCACCGCTTGCTCTGAGCTGCGCCACCTCTGGTGCGTCGGGTGACCACATTCCAGGGACCAAAAACATCTAATCCCACATACGTGAATGGCTGTGACAAGCTTAGACCTTCTGGAGGGAGGTAAGCCATCTTTTGAACCTCAAGTTTTCCTCTCAGCTTGCGGCAGGTGACACAGGGATGAAGGACCGAACTTATCAGCCTTTTGCCAGCAACAATCCACAGGCCAGCAGCTCTGACTGCCGCCTCGGTGAATTGTCGTCCTTGGTGTTCCACTTTTGTGTGGTAATGACTCACCAGTAATCTTGTGACATGACTTTGTTTTGGGAGAATGTTTGGATTTTTCACCTCAGGATCGATTGACGCATGTCTCAGACGTCCGCCAGGCCGCAAAAGACCATCACACATTAAAGGATCAAGATCCAGGATTGCACTTGATCTTGAGATTACTCTGTTCTCTTGTAGCGCAGTGTACTCTTCTGGATAAGCATCCCTTTGGACAGACTTGAGTATGGCCAGCTTTGCTGCTGCCAGCTCCTCTGGAGTACGAGGTTTGTTGCACTGATGCCATCCTTTACACGTAGTCTGCAAGTCAGACCTGTATGAATGAGTTTGGTGGATCAAGAAGGAAACTGCCCTCAGCAAAGACTCCCAAGTGGAGAAGCGCTGGAAACGTTCTGAGGTAAGTTTACACTCACTTATGCAAGTAGCAAGGGTGGTCAGCTGAGGTCTCACATCTACATCTGTTTCAGGATCCACCAGCTTAAAGGACTCGTGTGTTTCAGACAGAAGTGGTTTGTGAAGGAACTCTGGTCCTGTAAATCATATGGTGTTGGTGAGCCGTGACGCGGGCACAGACCTTGTGACCAGATCAGCTGGGTTTTGATCCGTAGGCACGTAGTGCCACTGTTGAGGAGAAGTTGTCCTGCGTATACGGTGAACGCGATTATGTACATATACAAAGAATCGCTTAGAGTCATTGTGTATATAGCCGAGGACAACTTTGCTGTCGCAGTGAAACTTCACTGTGTCTGGCTTGTGGTCAAGCTCATCGAGGATCAGTTCAGCCATCTCAACGGCCAGCACAGCTCCGCATAGTTCGAGGCGAGGGATAGTGGGCTCTGGTTGAGGAGCTAGCTTTGCTTTTCCAAGCACAAAGCCAACTCTACACTGCCCGTCTGTCGTGATAAACGCTCAGGTAAGCTACTGCCCCTATGGTCCAGTTAGAAGCATCGGAAAAGAGACACAACTCTGTGTATGTGGCACTGGAGAGTGACTGTTGTATGTATGAGCGGGGAAGATGGAGGCTACTCAAATCCTGTAGTGATTTTTTCCATGTTTCCCACTTATTTAACTTGTCTGCAGGAAGTTCGGTGTCCCAGTCATGAATGTCCGTAGAAAGGTCTCTGAGCGGCGCTCGCCCCCAGATGGTCACTGGTGCAACCAAGCCCAATGTGTCGAAGAGGCTATTGACGGTGGATAGCACTCCACGGCGGGTGAATGGCTTGTTGTTCACTGCAACCCAACCGGTCAAGGCAGATGGCCACCCACCGTAGAGCCGGGGTCTGCTCTGAGGTTTCTGCCTGTTAAAAGGCAGTTTTTCCTCGCCACTGTCGCCAAGTGCTTGCTCATGGGGGAAATGTTGGGTC
>JBBPCS010002499.1:0-13423 GCA_037974645.1 Hollardia meadi
CCCCCCCCCCCCCCCACAGCCGGGTGAAGCGGCAGTGGGCAAAAGACAAAAGACAAAAGGCTCGACCCAAAGGTGAAGGCCTGACCCCATATCAGGGAAAGAAGAGGTGTTTTGGTGAACACAAATGCCCTAAACGCAAGAGGAAGTGGATGAGCAGGAACTCCTTGGCCAACACAGGACAAGAATGTATCAAGTGCCACATCAACGTTTACTCTCATAAGCAGTGACCTCTGGAGAA
This sequence comes from Hollardia meadi, assembly GCA_037974645.1. NCBI lineage: Eukaryota > Metazoa > Chordata > Actinopteri > Tetraodontiformes > Triacanthodidae > Hollardia > Hollardia meadi. The sequence goes on from JBBPCS010002499.1 coordinate 239, forward strand.
ACCGGACGGGTTGGATGGGACGGACCAGAGTGAAGAGCATCCGCAGGACCTGTGTGAAAAATCCCAGATGTACAACCACAACCAAAAGTTGATGCGTTGGGCCCTGCTAGCACAAGGCTACAACATTGAGATCAGACATAAAAGGGGAGCAGACAACGTGGTCGCATATGCACTGTCCCGTGGGTGAGAATGAAAATAACCAGTGTGCATTTAATTGCACTTAAATGTGTATTTACAAGTGTACTTTATCTATTGTGTATTTTGATGATTAGTTGTGACTTGAAATTATTTACATTCAGCCAAACTGGATGTTTGGTTTTATGGGAGGGAGTGTTACGTGTGTCATATTTTGGGTCCGCCCTGTGTTCTATTTAATTGTTGCAGCTGACCTCGATCAGCTGATATCTGCAGCTGATTCCCATTTGATGATCAAGGAGACAATAAAATGGGGAGTGCAGCTGTGGACACCAGTGAGCAGTGAACCTCGTGTAAGCTGTATGACTATTGTCAAAACCTGCTAACCCAAGATCGTGTTTACATCAAGCTGGTACGTTACTCTCTTTGTGTAGAGAGGGGGAATTAGTTTATTTAGTTTGAACATCGTTTGAGTAAATTGTTTGTGCTTTGGTTTATAGTAACCCCTGCGTGTGTTTCTGTTTGTAGGCAGATCGGCTACTTCGTTTTTGGAGCAGCTCGTTTTCAGTTTACCATTTTTCTTATTTGTAAATAAACTCTTTAATTTGTATATCTCTCTTTCTTGTTCTTCTTTTAAAATAACCCGGTTAAAAAGTATCAACACTGTTACTCCCCTCATCCCCTAGATCATACGGGGATGTAACAGCCAGTGAAAGCAGATCCAAAATCTAGTTCTAATGCCTTTTTTAATATTCCAGTTAATATTCATAAATACATTTTCATTTATTTATCTTATAACCAAACTAAATCCGGGAACACAGGTTCTCATTAGGGCCCACTTTTTGCTCTGTGGCCCACTATAGGGGAAGACCCGAACCTGATTAACCAAAACGTAACCCCTCTTGGGATGCAACGTGTGAAACCTCGTCTCTCGTGTCAACTTCAGATGATACAGTACCTCCCCGTCCAACCCAACTACCTCCCTGACCTATTTGCTAAGCAAGAACATTTTGTGGAAAAAGCGTGTGCGAATATAGTCCAGGCAGCGTTTCCTCCACATGGCCAAACTATCCATATTAACAGTATTTAAATATAAATAAGAGGAAACAGGCTTGGCCTATGGGATCTTGTCAGGTATGATGATGCACTGTGCAGTATGAAGTTATTTTTAAAAATATTTATGTTGACAAACAGCAACATAAGGACATTGGCTTGCAAAGTGTGTGCTTTGTATTGTCAGTGTCATAATCAATACATGAAGTCTGTTTTGTCTGGTTTGATTTTTCTCTTTTTGAATCGTGGCTAAGAGTATGCAACCATAACATTCTCTGGACGTGAAACACTAGCCTGTCACTTGTTGATGCATTAGAAGTGCTTGGTTTGTTGCAACAGATCTTCCTGCTAATCCAAATACAGCCAAATGGTTATCTTGAAAATGAGATGAAATCATGTATTTAATAGGATTCGTCTTGAGAGGACCACTGAAACTGCTTCTAATCTCATCAAAATGAGTTGTGCAGCCCAGCAGCTATTGTATTGGAATCATTTGTCTCTCCTTCTGTTTTATGAAGCAGCAATGTCTGCAGTGAACAAGGTCAGAGCTGTCTCTACCTGGAGTTGTTGAACTCGGGTGATAATCTGAATATCACACCTATTTTGATGTGTTGTTCCATTTACATCATGTGAAAAAAGGATTGTCAATACAACTTGTTAGAAGCAATGACTGGAAAGAATTCAGGCCATCGTGTATATTTGTCAATACAGCCTGATTGATTTTTTTTCCAGCAGACTTTGGTTTAAGTGGTACACTTTCAGTGGTAATCCATGAGTTTTATGTGTGTGTGTGTCTCTGTGTGACTGTTTTTAGAAACAAGAAACACACAAGAAAACATGTTACAAAAGCAAGAAGTCAGGGATGATGAAAGGCCACCAAAGGTACGTGAGGCATGGCAGCCAAAAGTAAGTGAACCGCGACACTTCCCGAGGGCACGTCAGGATGTAGCAGGGAGGAGCACACTGGAGCATGGAGGTCCAGTACAGGGCAACTTCCAGAGCCATAGGAGAGCGTGTGCCCGCACCTCAGGCCAGGGACAAACCTTTCTGTGCAGATGTAGGGCAACAGCTCAGCCAGAGAGGTAAAGACTTATCGTGTCACTTGAAACAGAGGCTACACCCACAAAGGCCCCAGAATAATGAAGGCCCTGGGTAGGTGGGGGCTGGGGAAGGAGGAGACATATGCAGCAGAAAGCTTCAGAGAGAGAGCAGGGGGAAGGCGAAGACAGGCAAGTAGAGTGTGAGATTGTGTCAGGGACCAAATTTAGGACAATATGGTAGTCAAAGGTATCACTGAAAGTAGCAGTAGAGTCGAGTTCATTATGGAACTACTGGATATTGTACAAGTAGAATAAGTAATACTAAATTTTCACATAACTACTTCCTAAAATGAAAGATATTTGACAGAGAAATCATGAGGTTAGCAGACTTTGATGTGAGTTTTTGTTTAGATTATAAAGTCTCTCCATTGCATGAGGATGCCAACAGGGCAGCGAGAACAGGTGACATGGAGGTGAGTCAGAATATGTTAATGCAAAAACTGATGGTTAAGATCAAACAACAAAAAAAACAACAATTTGCTAAACATTTGCCACAATATCTAGACTTGTCTTCCTTAAGTAATTTGTAATAATTATATGCTATGGCTGTGTTTTGTGTTGCACTTTATAACCTCTGCCATTACATACAATGAAACAAGGTAAAAAAGTAATGTAATACACTAGTAGACATTATTGGAAAAAAATAAAACATAAGAAGTTGATCTAGAAATTGTCATACTTCATCTTGGTCACGAACGGAAAACCACTACAAAAAGAAAAAAAAAAAACTCAGGAAGCAATTATTAGCAATTAGACCTAACCTGACCTTTGACCTCCATAGGAAAGCAGACAAGTTAGGGTATTATTGAGGACCACTAGAGCAACATTAGAAATCTCTGTGCTAGTTAGTGTTTTAATTTCAAGCTGACATTATTGTTTTATACATGGCTAATGTTTTTTTTTGTTTAGTTTTTTTGTAAAAGCTCAGTACTTCATCCAAAGTTTCAATGAAATACACATGCGTGCAGAAACACACACACACACAGTCATGAACTCATATGAAATCCCTCTCTCGTGTTAACAAACCCTCTGCATCCCACTGACAGTGCTGACAGGATTTGAAGATCGTTTTGCTCTTGGTAATGAAATGTACGTAGTGGCAGCTTGTGTTGCCCGGGGCAGTTTCAAACATGTCAACAGGGATGTTTTGGAGTAGTTTCTCTCTCAATAAGTAGGTTAGGTTCACTTTTCTCAGACCATTACTCTGAGTGTACAGGATGAGAGGATGGGAGGATGAGAGCCTTGCGTATGTGATGCTCACTCATTTTTAAACACTAAAGGAGATACCAATTGTGTGATGTGCAATATATATATATATATATAACACAATGACAGGAAGTGTAAAACAAAACATGACACATGAGAAACATAGATGTAAAAGAAGAACTAGATAACGGATGCAAAGATTGTGCATATTCATTCCAATGAGAATTGCTCGCCTGGTGCTTATGCCAAAAACGTTTTCTAGCTTCCGGGTTTACTTCCTGGTTATGCAGCCCTCTAAATATGCGCAACAGTGTTTCTCTCGTTGGCCCCACCCGCCAGTTCCCACTTGGCCCATGGACTTTGCATTGTGATGATGTCAGAGATTTGTAAATCGCTTTTCTCGGCTGAAGGAAAGTTTTAGAAATATAAAACCTCCATGGATCAAAAAATCATAATAAAAAGAATCGTTATTGAAATTGTTTGCAGTTCGAGGTGTCCTGTCAACTGTTTTACAGTACAGATGTCTGTTTCATAATGGTAGTCTATGGGGGGCTGCAGGGGAATTTTGAGCTGCAATATCACAAGTGGCCACTGGGCAAATTGGAAGCAATGCTGAGCACACTCGCTGTATCCAGGTTCTAATATATTCATGGAGAGAAACCTTCAACATAAAACAGGACACAACTAAACTTAAACCCAAAACCATGACAGAAGTTGATCAAAAAATAAGTTGTCAGACTGTCATTACAGAGCGAAAGGTTGGATATGTCTCAAACAAAGTTTTTTAGTCTAGGGAGTTAGGATTTTCTTTATTTTTTGGTTAAGTTTTACGGGAGAATTATCTCTTTTGGCATTGGTTCATCCCAAAGTCAAGCTCATTGTGTGTGGCAATAAAGTGTTGAGGTGAGGTGAGGTGCCTGCACAGAGCCAACAAGAAAGTTTAAAAGACAATGCCCACCCCAGGCACAGCCTGTTCACCCTGCTGCCGTCTAGCAAAGATACAGAAGTATCCGCTGCCGTACCACCAGACTAAGGTGCAGCTTCTTTTCTCAGGCTGTGAGACTCCTCAATTCATCCTCTAAACCCTACCACTAATAATGTTTTTTATATATAAATATATTTATGACTTATTTATTAATTAAATTATATCATTTATTTTTTTGAGTAGGATAAAGGGACTACAACTAATATTTTTTTGCACAACCCTGTGTTATTTCAGCCATACATCCAGTTACATTCATCTGAATGGAGGAAGTCAAGTGATAATGTCACAGTCAAAGACTGTTAGGAAATGTTTACTGAGCAGTGAAGGCTTGTAGGAAACCATGTATGGTGTGTGACAGCTGAGAGAAACTTCACATCAAACATCACTGCTGCCAAAGCTTTATTGATTATTATACCTTAAATTATATATTATATTATAAATTTAAAAAATGTTACATGTTGGAAATTAAAATGAAAGTTATAGATGTTGACTCAGCTCCCTGTCATGTGACCTGTTCCTGTGAATTAAAGATGATTGATTAAAGGAAGTGAAATCAAACTCATTACGCAGTTGAAGAGGGAAGACCTTGTACTGATTGAAAGCACAGTGCTTTAATTTGTCTCCGCTTCCTCTCCGAAGTCAGGGGTCACAAGTGACACATAAGTTAATATGGCTGGTAACGAGACAGAAACAAAAGAGGAGACATTGTTCCTTCTCACAGACAACATGAAGGTCACGTGGAGAGGAAGAACTCTGTGTCTTCATCAACAGCATGGGCAGTCACCTGTTTTCAGCTCAAGACTGCACAGCAAAACAGGTTTGAAAGTACTCCAACCTACTGTAAGATCTAAATATTTCCTAAAAACAACCAAAATTTTATGTTAATCTTTCATTGCTCTCTAATCTTTCACATGATGTTCTCTCATTTTGTGTTTTGGAACGGACTTGGTAAATGGACTTTATATTGTGCCTTTCAAGTCTACAGACTCATCAAAGCGCTTTACAACGCTTGTCACATTCACACACACATTCATACACTGGTGGCAGAGACTACCTGCAACCATTAATACCTATACTCACACACTGAAGGCTATGCAATTTGGGGTTCAGTATCTTGCCCAAGGACACTTCGACATGCTGGATGACTACTCTACCTCCTGAGCCACGGCCACCCAACGTTTTGATATGGTATGATACACAGTAAATTCGGGAGACACTCACTGAGAATATGAGCTAGCTGAGGCAGTCATTTCAAGTCTGCTGCTACACCTACATGGCGTGGCAAAACACCCCGTTTTAATGGCAGTGTATTGCCACTGCACCACCTAGACAATGGGTAGCAAAAACAACAAAATCATCCTTCAGTATTGGAAGTAGGAGTCCTTGGTGAAACAGATGTGCGTTTAGAGCAGTGGATTTCTGAGATGCTTTGGGAGTGGGTGATGTCTTGAGGCCATTTTGACCTTTGAACTCCCTTCCTCCCCTCCCCTCCACTGCTCCTTGTTCCTTCCTCTCAGGCTGTTATGTCTAAGAGCCACTGACAAAGGTCTCTTCATGTATCTGATGAGTTGAAAAGACAGAAGAACAGAGACTAGGGGTAAATAGAATCTAGTGTTGCATGGTATACTGAAATGTAGGCACTTTCTCAATACTTTTTTGTTAAAAATGGTTCAGTATTAGAATTTACTTCCTTAGTTTGGTACTTGTTGTAGGTGGTCAGGATAATTAAATGTATAATTTGTCTGAATGTATCTACTAGGTGGCCGTACTAGCCAGATAGCGAGTACTTATACTGCCTATTGCCAAGGGGCACATGAGTCATGTGTACAGTATATTCCTGTTTATAAAGTGTGAGCCTCAGCTTAGATTGAGAGAGAGAGAAGCAATGTCTCTGCCTCAGCAGCAGTCTACTATTGACAACAACAGCCTGTCATCTTCAGAAATAATACATCCATGCCCTGTAATGGTGAACAAAATAACAGGTTACGTTATTGTAACCCTTGTTCTATAAGCACAGGTGGAGCCCTCTACTGGACTCTATGGGTATTACTCTCCTCCTCGGCCACTGAAATTTGCATGTACATAACCAGCCTACAGGATGTGCCTCCTCAAATACGAGTGTATATAAGGCTGGCAAACTGGCGTCAGTTATCCTAACCCCTCTTCAGTGAGTGGCGCGGAAGCGGCAGGGTCCGATAATAGAGGGCTCAGTCTGTGCTTTTTGAACAAGGGTTACAATAACCTGACGTTCCATCTCACACAGGCTGTGCCCTTTATTGGACTCTGTGGGTATAGTGGGTGGAGCCCGACCAATGACCGACCTGCCACGACCAATATCGGCCTACCACACCGCACCTGACCAGCTAGGGGTAACTGCTACAGCTTCACTACTCCCTACCTCAGTCATCGCAATGTCATTGTGACCACCACACTGCTAGCATGCAGCTTGATGTCTGCCTCCCCTTCATGCGAAATGCCAAACTCTTTCCTACAGACTTTGCAAAACGCTTTGTTTGCATCTCGTAAGGCAGCAGTAATCCCCACTCCTCCCGGTACCTGCAGTAACGTTTATGTTTTATGGCTGGATGTTCACCGGGTCCCGGGACACAGGGCTCCGTGTCAGCGATGAATGAGATGAATGACTTTCCCTCGCCCTCGCAGTAGCTGTTTATTAATTCGTGGCACTGCTGTACACAGTTTAAAAAACTACAACAGCCACAGCCAATGCAGAGCTGGCTTCAGGGTGACTCCAAAAATTGTTTAATCATGATCAGTATTTCATGTTTTATTAGGCTATAACTAATCAAAACTCTGGTGTAGTCTAATTTTCGGGACAATTAGGACAGGTTTCAGGATTGTGGGACAACTGCTTGTAATTCGGGACTGTCCCGAGTTTTTCAAGAAGTCTGGTCACCCTACCGTAGACCCTATGCCCTGAGCCATCTAAGGGACATGGAACATGTGGTCATACACAACGCCCAGAAAGAGAGGGTATTAGGTGCAGTCTTGGCTGTCACCTGTGTACCCCTCATCCACTTTCACCAGTCCTGTGTCGTCCCTGCAGGCACTGATCCTGAGAAGGAGCCCTTCATGTCCAAAAGGTAGAATCTAATGAACGGAGCCTCGGCCACGCCGCCTCCGTGCATGTGTCCTCGACACACAACCAAATGGACAGGGCCGTCGACACCACAACACAGCATGTTGAGTGTGTGCAGACCACAGAGGGAGGGTCATATCCCACCCGCCTGGTACATTACCAACTGGCAAGGCATTTCTTAGACAGGGCCTTTCCAGCCACACCATCCTCGAAGCAGACGAACAACTGCTCCGTACATCTGGTGGGGGCAGTGTGTTCAACATAGCATGCCAACGTGCAAAATGGGCAAAGTAGATGCAACCTCGCCTCCCTAGCCCCTGCATGGGGAGGGGGGCAAAAGGCATCTAACTGAATGACTCTTGACCTGAAAGACTTCCTTATGTTCTTAGGAATGAATGAAGGATTCAGTCTGAGAATCGCTCCACTGTGGTCACTCCAGAGTGACAAACAACAGGGGTTAACCAACAGGGCAGTTAGCTCACCCACGCTCTTGGCTGAAGTCAGAGCAAGAAGCATAGCCATCTTGAGTGACAAAGCCAGCAGAGAGGAACAGTCCAGAGGCTCATAGGAGTCAGACACCAGGGCCTTGAACACCAAAGGCAGCTCCTATTGAGGTGAAGAGACACGCACCACCGGCCGCTGTATCTTAGCCCCTTGGAGGAAGCACTTCACTAGGGGGTGGCTAAAGGGTTTATAGCCAAACCCTTCATGACAGGAGGAAATGGCTGCTGCATACATCTTGATGGTGGCATATGCCAGTCCACTGTCAAATAAACACTGTAGAAAGGAAAGCATTGACCTGATTGTACATGACAAAGGGTCCAGGCTCCTTTCCTTGCATCAGCGCTGGAATCCCAACCACTTTGCTCTATAGCAGGCCGTGGTGGATCCCACCCTGGCCAACCTGGATGGTCTGAATGACAGACACAGACAAGCTGGCTCCACTCAACCTGTCCCTCTCTGGAACCAGACCCAAAGGGGCTGGCCCAGGATGGGCAGGGGGCCTATTGCCCCTCCTGAGACAGAGTCCCCCCCAAACTGGGGTACTGTCTAAGGCTGCCAACATGCGAGTCATCTCTGTGTACCACGGCACTGAACGGCGATCCAGGGCTACCAGTATGACAACCAGCTGCTCCAGCCTCACTCCTCTCCAGCAGGAGAGGAGTGAGGCTGGAGCAGTTGGCCACCAATCGTCATGGGGACAAAGTGTTGGAGAACCAGAGACACTGCCTGGAGCTCCAGGAGGTTGATGTGATGCCTCTCAGATGGCGACCATGTGCCTCCTATCGTTCTCACCAAGCAGGCCCCCCACACCCTGACAGCGACGCATGGGTGAACAATGTCACGTTCAACGTTACTCTTCCCAGTGGGGACCCCGCCAAGAGACGTTGGGGGACCCCCAAAAACGAATGTCGTCGAGGACCGAGGGGGGGAACGTTGACCAGGCGCCGCTTGTGTCTCGCGAAGACTGGCAAACCACCTCTGCAGGCAGCGCATGTGAAGCAGCCCGAAAGGCATGACTGGGTGCACTGCCGCTATGAGCCCCAGTGCCTGCATCACTGTTAGTGCCGTGACCGTGGCACCTGTGGTGCCCCGTCACAGCCTCTGAAGGAGGTCCACCCATCTGGGTTCCGACAGAACGGCCCTGAGGTTGCGAGAATGGAGCACCACCCCCAGATACTCTGTCTGTTGGAGAGGATGGGGGTGGCTCTTCTTCCAATTGATTGCGAAGCCAGGGACAGGTGCAGAATGAGGCAAGCAGTGTGAAACATCACCCACTCCTGTGTCCTGGCCATGACAATGAGGTTGTCTAAATAAAAGATGACTCTCATGCCTTTATTGCATCATGGCTGAAGCGCCACATCCACACACCTGCTGAAGGTGCAGGGGGCTAGTAAATATCCGAATGGGAGTCTGCTGTACTTGTAGGCCACCCCCTGGAAGGCGAAATGCAGAAACTTTCTGTGTTTCTGGGCCTTTAAGTCGATGGTGGTGACCCAATCGCTCGGTTGCACGAGTTCGAGCAGGTGCTTGATCATTAGCATGTGGAACGTTTTGCAGGCAATGCATTTGTTCAAATGGCCAAGATCCAAAATGGGTCTGAAGTCTCCCGTCTCCTTGGGGACCAGCAAGTACAGAGAATCATATAAGGGGGTTACAATGTAACGTCTCTGTTGTGTGGCAGGACATCAGGGATCATTTCCTCTTGAGAGGAAGGTGGGGTTACAGAACTGGAGCGAGTAACCGAGCTTCAGTGTTCTGTCCATCCACTCTGTCAGCGTGCAAATGCGGCACCACTCCCCATAGAAATGAGTGAGAGGGCGTATGGTCAGCTGAGGAGCGGCCCTCAGAAAAGTTAGATACGCCTCTGCGGCCCGCTCCGCTGCCAATTCCCGCATAAACGGGAGATTGGCCCATGGGGGGACAGTAGCAAATGGGTCGAGTTGGCGAGGTGGTCTGTCACAGCCTCCTTATCACAGCAGGAGGAAGGAAACGTGCGCCGCCACATCTGCTGATTATTATCAGAGTGGGCAGCAACAGCACTTCGGGACGGGTCAGCACCTGCACACCGGCCAACTTCCATTTGAGCCACATGTGATGGGGCCGTGTCTGCGTGAGAGTGCTTTGCATCATGTGATTCTTCGCCTGAAACAGCCTCTGATAAAGGCCGGACGAGCGATGAATGTGAAAGCATGATGGAGGGGAGGGAGGAGGAAGTTGCTAGTTTAAAAATGTATAGAGTTTTAATCAAAACATTTTAACATGAACAACATTAACATGGAGGGAGGCGGCGGCAACTGGCAATGCCTGCCTCCTCGCAAACAGTCAATCCTGTGTGACAGGTGCACTCCAGGCCCTCGGCTGTTGCAGAGCTCCGGGTCTGACCCGCGCTCTCGCCGTCTCACAGGGAGCAAGCTGGGACATCGCCGCCACTATCACTCGAGATGGGGCTGCAGTCGCCGTGACCGTAGCTCTCTGGCGGCAGCATTCTCTCCTGCTCGCTAGAGTTGCGTTTTGCCTCATCCTTCCCCTTCAGGTGGGCGAAATGTCGGCTTAGCTGCAAAGACTCCTCCAGCCTTTTGAGGTGCTGTGTCCCGCAGTGGAAGCAACTCCCGAGATCAGGTTGTTTATTTGGCCAATGCTGCAGTCAAAAAACTCACTCTGAGGTGAGGTCACGCCTAACAGACCCAGGTTGTTTGCCGCTGCTGCAAGCTGCGCGCCCAGCTGGAACATTTTGTAAAAATGGTGCTGACCATCCCACTGACTGCAGCAACAGGAGGGTGGGCATGTGGCCCTGCACTCTGAGAAAATCCACCAAGCCGGGAATTTTGCTCTTAAAGGTTGTGGCCATGATGCCTCAACACACTGCCAGATGTCAGGGAGGGGAGGTGACACAAATGTCTCTTGCGGGGGTTTTGACGGGCCGTATTACCTGGTGGCCGGCACTATGTTCATCACAAGCGGGAAGTCTCGGTGCCGGAAGTCAGCACTGCACTCCTGTGGGATGCTGAAGAGGCGGACACCACAGAGATGTTGTCATCCTCCGGAGGTGACTCCATCTCAGGTGCCTCCATGTTGCTTTCTTCGCAGAGTCACATCGTAGCAGTGGAAGTGATCCTATTGTAACTGCCGTCTCACTCGGGGAAGTGCCCGGCACTCAACACAGGATGGTGGCTGCTGAACGCCATCCTCCACATGATCCTGACAGAGGCACTCGAAGCAGTATCTCTGTGGATCTGTCCTGGCGATGAGACCAGTGCAGGTCAGTTCTTGTAGCAGCGACTCCAACCATGGAGACAGGTGCAGATCCAGTGGGCAAACTTGCCGATCGCTGAAGAGAAAAAGGATAACTGATGGCAGTTTGACGGCCTTATATACAATACAAGCGTATTCTCGAGATCCGAGATCGTGGTTGGAGGAGAGTAATACCCATATAGTTCAGTAGAGGGCGGAGCCTGTGTGAGATAGAACTGGCTGCCAAGTCTAGTGGGGGACTACTTTGTCCACAGAGCCGACACTGATGGCCAACCCACTGACAAAACAAAGCCTTTATGCAAAAGGTGCTATAAAACAGTGTTGTGAAAGCGAGGAAACACTTCAAACCTCACCAAGCACCTCAGTAACAAACACCAAGACCTTTCCAGGAGTAAAACACACAACAGCTGGCTAAGCGAATGAGCTATGCTGTTAAGATGATCGGCTAAATTACAGTACATGAGATACGAGATATCAGCTAAAGCCTATGCTCTATTGTAAATAGCATGACAAATGTGAGTTGAAATATCAAATGGATTAAGCTACAGGTATTTGATGATTTTATATTTTTAAAACAGTTATATAGCTAAATAGCACAGGGCTAATTACTAGTTATATGTCTGTTCTCAACTACAGTGGCTCAGGGTCATACAGAATGGCCAGTAAAAACTGCACTTTGCCAACATAAATTTTGCAAAAGAATAACACACCATAACACCCATAATGAACATACGTAATACTCTGGCCTAAGAAAAATGTGACTGGGGTTGCTGGAGTTTAAAGGTTGCACGGTACAAGATAGTTGATTGTTGAGTCTTATTCCCAGGACGTCACCCGGCAAACCCACAGCATTGGTATTTGATGACTTGGGAATGGGACTCAACATCTTTCACATTGTATCGAATGTATTGAAAATGTATTGAAAATGGCCTGTTGGTAGAATCATGGTTTGTAATTTGGCTATTTTGCAGGACAAGTCAGCAGTTGACCCAATAAATATAACCATAGATTAGCAGTTTGTCCTGATATGTATGAAATAAAAATGAAATAGTTTGTAGATTAGATTAGATTTTTTTAAAAACATTTTTCTGTACATTTTGACACTAAATCATTTTTCTGACGTATTGAAAGTGAAAAACAAGTTTGAAACTTGTCCAGCAATCTCAGTGTTACAAGTTTGTTAATAAACTGTAAATATGAAAATGTGACCAATCCTTGTCCCCGTTCCGTTTTTGATTCTGTTTAGGTATTAAATATTGAAACAGTATTGTTTTATTTTCAAGTATTGTTTCAGTATCGAGTGTTGTAATACTAAACTTGGCATTGGTATCAAAGTCAAAATTTTGTTATCATGACAACACTAAAATAATCAAAAGCATTCAGGGAACAAACAGAGCAACAGTGTCACTCTGCCTCCACTCATTATCTGCTGGGTCTCCTCTGCTACACAAGATCTCCCATCAAACCTTCTTTATTTTAATAGGCAGGAAATTTCCCAGTAAACGTGTTGGAAATCACAGAAATAATGTTTGTCGATTCTCTGCAGGCAGAGCGACATAGGAAGACAGAGGGGGGAGAAAGCAAGGGAGGCAGCAGAGCATTCAGTTGTCTTGTATCCGCTCAGGGTGTATGTCTGCTGGTGACAGAAGAGGAGTCAGTTCCCACTCACAATCCCCTCCCTGCTGCTCTGGAGAAAAAGGGCTGTCAGAAACAAAGCGTGAAGTTGTGAAGGCTGGAGCTGGCATGGTGGGGTAATGATTAGAAAGAGTAAGGGGCAAAGGCTGTGTGTGTGTGTGTGTGTGTGTGTGTGTGTGTGTGTGTGTGTGTGTGTGTGTGTGTGTGTGTGTGTGTGT
>JBBPCS010002500.1:0-13422 GCA_037974645.1 Hollardia meadi
CATTGTACTGTAGCCATGATCAATGTCATTCACTTCATCTGTCAGTGGTTTTAATGTTGTGGCTGATTGGTGTATACTGAAAATACAACACATACAAACATGCATTTGTCTTTTATTCCATCTCCCGTACACCAAATAACTCCTTCCCATCACCATTAAGTAATCAGAAGTGGATGCTCTGATGTTACACTTTTCCAGAATGTTTATTCAGATTTTTTTTAGATCATTCATCCCCATTAGCTGCACCAGCATAGTAGCACAGGCTGAAACTTGAATAGTTTAAAATAGTTTGTAAATTTTGTTCATTTCAATCATTAATGCAGCACAGTTGTGGCTGCTGAGTTATGGATTCTCCATGAAGAAAAGATGCAGGGGTAGTTAACTTTTGCAACATCATCTGGTGACACATTGCATCTCTGGATCAAATTCCACATAATGTACCTTGCATAGTGTAATATGTAGGTAACACCAATGTTTAAATAGTAGGAACCGAGGCTGAGGAGAAAATTGTTTCTGCCATGACAACTTTACTAAGATATAAAATCCTGTCTGAAAGCAGTATAAAATGCTGTGCCATATCTTGTGTCTGATTAATATTCAAACTCGACTTCTTGCTTTGTCTTCTTACTGGTATCTGTAGCAACTTGCCCACACAAATACAGCCCCCAATGTTTTGTTTTTAGCATTTTAGAAAGAAGTGCTATTTGAATCTGAACAAGTTGTAGTCTACTTGCCAAATAGGCTGAATCTTATACCCCAGAAGAGAAAGGACGGGAGGATTAGAAGAAATGCCACAGAGGTCCAGCAGGAGAACCATATAAAAAAAGTCAAAAAAAGACACTTTGGGTCACATCATGAAGCACAAATTTAATCCAGCTGATGTAAACAGCTGTAACACTTAAAATAGTAACGGTTCTGTTTCTTTGTCCTCTATGAAAGTGAACAGTTCAAAGTCTTGATATTTGAAGACTTCAGCTTGGCCTCTGAGAAACTGGGCCGGCCATTTTCAGTGTGTTAATTATATCAGTTAAAATAATTGGTAGTTGCAGCCCTGATCTGTTTAGATGTCATTTAGAAAGGAAAAACTGATGTGGCACTTGCTAAACTAATCGCCGTCAACAGCAATTTAATCAGTGTCTGCTGTTTCACAGTTTCATCAGACTAATGCCACCCTGTATCTGATCAAAATGAAGACAGCTTTTCAGGAACACAGCAGTTTCCAAGGCGTTGCACCATTATCACACAGTGTCTGTCTGAATTTCCATCCTCATTTCACACGTCTTGAAACCAGTAACTTTTTCCCCTTTATGTGAAGTGGTTCCAACAAGCAGAATTTCTATGAATGCCAGGAATTTTCTGATTTCCAAAGGCTACTTTGAGAAAGAAACATCATTAGTGTAAAAGCTCGTCAATTTCACTTAATGTCTTAATGTAAGATGTCACTTTATGAGCCAGTCCAACACAGCCATGCAGCAAAGTCCATAAATAGTTATCTCCTGATGGATGGGAAGTTACACCTCATCAGAGACCTCACCGGGCTGTCCTGCTCACCTTCCTGCCTGCCCTGCTGTTACTAACAAGGACTATTCTTAATCTGATCAAATGGTGTCTGACAAAGAAGCTGGATGCCACACACGGCAGAAGCCATGATGAACCCCTGGACCTGGTTACTGTGTCAGAGAAATTACCTCTAAAAGTTGAATTTTGTCAGCAGGGAGTCCCGAATGGGTAAAGAAGACACTGGATGTGCAGACATGCTGTGATGACACAAGCATGAATACACATAATACATTTCAAAGTATAAGAAGTGAGTGGGAAAGCGCTCCGATACTGATTTTGGAGGGAATTCTTTTTTTTTTAAAAAAGGTAAAAAGGATGGTCAAACCATGATCAAAATGGGTTTTTTTCAGTTTTTTTGTTATCGTCGTTGTAGTCATAGATTGTATGATAAATAGTGAATGGCACCACACTGACATCACCCAGTGATTCGTGGACTGCCGTTTTGAATCCTTGAGTTGGCATTACGGTCATCACCGTCTCCATTTTTTTGGAGCCAGAAGTGACCAGTGTTGGTACACAGTTGGATGAGATGGTGGAGCTAGGGAGGACACACATTGCTATGTCTGTATCATCATTGGATCTGACTGAGAACCTGACAATGTGCCATGGTAGTAACTTGTCAATCACAAAGCAGCTACGCCCTATGCTGCTTTATCATCTATTCACGCTGGACTGACAAAGACTTGAAACTTGTGATTGAGACCAGGAACTCATTATGAAAGTGTTTCCTGAGGTAATAAATCAAATGAGAAGTCGGGTCATTTTCTCATAAGCTTACAGGCAATCAGACTTCTTTTTTAAACCAGTGGAGTCGCTCCCTGCTGGCCAATAGAAGGAATACAGGTTTAAGGCAGCCCTGCATTGGCTTCACTTTTCAGACCTGGAAATTTCATCTACTTATTAAAAATGTCAGTAGTTGTAGTTTAGAAAAATCCAATGGATTTTTAGAAAAATCCAAAAAGAGAGCATTAGTCCGGTACTGTTTGTCGTCCTCCCTCTAATGGAATGAATGACTTTTGATCTCCGTAAATCTGACAAAGAGTGAAGGTGTGCATACAGCAGAACACTTATTTGTCTGTACATTATTCACCTATTCTACTGATTCTACCTTTTCAGGGACCTTCCAGCTGTGAAGTAACTATAATTCACAATCACGGCAAAACCTGGAGAGTCACACACAATCTGTTATAACTGCTGGGTCTTCTAAAAGGTTTCATTGCCATAAGGTGTTCATTGATTATGCCCAATTTTAGCCCCCTTTTTCCTCGATCATCCCAAGGATCATTCTACAGGGATGCTCTTACAAAATAGCACAAAGAGTAGTTATGCCTCTACCTGTGTTCTGGTAAAACAGAAATAGGACAACAGAAATAGGACAACAGCACAGACTCTGCCCTCCTAGAAAAGCAGCAAAAGCTCATTATGTCAACAGGATCTACACACCAGGAGGCAGCAAGTCAAAGAAAGCAGGCAATTTATTGGGGTGTGAAAAGCCCAGAACAAATAGAGAAACTGAAAAAAGAGAGCTAATAATATGGCAGTATTTGGTTGTCATAATGCGTAGAGAGTTGGCAATGAGTAATCAGTATCAGTCACCTATATAAATAAACACTGTTCCATCATGTGATGGTCTTATTTAATTTGTTGCCATCTGAGTGTCCAAACTATTAAATCAAGGCAGAAGTGTAAAGATGAGTCTGAAGTTAGTGTTGTCATGACATTAATCTACAGGTATGTAGCAAATGACCTTAAAGTAAATACTGTGTAAATAATAACAGTTTAACATTTGACTATTTTAGTAACTGATTCATTGTTTGAGCCATTGTTGATGCAAAATGCCAAAAATATTGTTTCCAATTTCTCAGACGTGAAAACTTTGCTGCTTTATTCTGGTTTTTTTTATATGAATATACGTATGTACTACAGAATGATCATTATTTTGGAACAATCCAATCCGGAATGGAATGTTCTACTTCAGGATGGAATGTTCTAATCTCGAATGACTATTATTTCATAATTGAAGACATAATTCCAATTTAGAACAGAATGTTGTACCCTTAGAATGGAAGGTTCTAGTCTAAAATGATAAGAATGGAATTCCATTCTAGATTGTTATAGAATGTTCTACACCAGCATGGAATGTTCCAATTCAGAATGAATTCTCCAATTTGGAATGGAATGTTATATTTCTAGAGAGAACCAATCATCCAATGTCCTCCTTGTCAGGTATGATATATTTTTTTATAATAGTCAATAGAAAACAACTTTAATGTGACTGGTAACATAGCAAAGTTATAAACAACATGGCAGATATTAAATCAAACACAAAATATCACTCACTGAATGTGCTGGTGGTGGGCTTAGGTTATAATTCTTCAAGTTATAGTAATTTCCAATAAAAGTAGTTGTTTCAGGTCTACTATTCAAGTAAAATTTGCCTACAACTTTTCCTTTTGCTGGGGTATCCCTGTCTGTTCTGGTGTTGCTCCTTTATGTTATACAGAGCAACACTGTAATGGTTACACAGTACTCAAAATCCAAACGTGTGTAAACAATTTGATTCTTGGAGGTTTTAATGCACAAATATTCCCAGAATTATAGCTATATTAATGTCTCGCTGTTTGCACTGTCGCCACTGTTCTACAGTATGTGTACATGTGTGTTTCTCTGTGACTGCAGGGATGTTGGAAAAAGTGAAGCACAAGCAGCCAGCTGGCCAAATCCTCCCATTGCAGGCCTCTGTGGTTGGTTGTGAACCCACATCAGTCGCTCCTCAGCTGGGTGGAGTTTGGAAGATACAGCCTTGAACAGTTTAGCCAGAGCACACACAGGGCCCACATTAAAAATGTCTGCTAACCGTCACTGTGATGATGATGTTTTTTGAAGAAGAGGAGCATTTGTTCATTTGTTTCATGTAGATGGTGTCTTCATTAGTGTGCAGTTGCTGTTAATTCAAATTTAAAAGCAGCTAAATACAGTTAAACCTGGAACTGTCAGAGAGGTCTAACAATAGGCATGATGCAGTTTGAGTTTATATTTATTGTGGCGCTAATTACTATTATCGACAATAACTCACCTATCTCACTGTGCAGGGTTTAAATTGAGTTATTGTTTTTTTTATTTCATGACAAAAAAAACGCACAAATCAAATTCTGCAGCCGCCATTTAAAAACAAGAGCTCATATCTGGGTCTCATTATCCAGCAAGCTGTTTAGTGGGCTATTTATATCAAACCCTAATGAGCCAGTTTCTAGTCAACATATACAGTACAACCCTTAATTTATACTCCGCTGCCCTAATTCAACATTTTATGTTTCTATTCAACAACTGTCA
This sequence comes from Hollardia meadi, assembly GCA_037974645.1. Classification (NCBI taxonomy): domain Eukaryota; kingdom Metazoa; phylum Chordata; class Actinopteri; order Tetraodontiformes; family Triacanthodidae; genus Hollardia; species Hollardia meadi. The sequence goes on from JBBPCS010002500.1 coordinate 4,894, forward strand.
TTTGTAAATGTTTTGATTGCTACTGTAGCTTTTTACATGAAGCCACAACCCTGGAATCCAACCTAAGAATTCATTCAGAGAAGACAAGTGTAGGTGATAAAGCGGTAAGTGATGTAAGCATGAAGTAAGGAATGGTGTGAAAAGAAATACGGTCAAATGGTCATCAGCAGCTTAAAGTAGGTTTATGAATGGAAAATACATACCGCCATTCAATGGAACACTTGTCTTTCTACTGTTTTTGCTGAAATGTAGTGAAACACTATATGGATCAAACATGGGTTCAAACATCCGCTGAAGCACTGTGGCTCTTTAGAGGGTTCCTCCACAGCCAAACAAAATAACCTCTAATTTCAATTTGCAAATGAAACCAGAGGAAAAGAAATCAACTGGGGGAAGAGAAAGAAGAGAGTGGAACTAAAAACACATTTCTTTCTTTCTTTCTTCTGAGAAAAAGAGTGAAAGTAATATTAAAGAATACATGACCTTCCTAAAATTACATTTTCCCCCTGTCACCCATTATCTCTCCCTCATTTTGTCCCTTCCTGTCTTCCTCTCTTTCTCGTTTCAGCAGCATTGGTACGCAGTAACAGTAAAAAAAAAAAAAAGAAAAGCAGCCACCATATGTATCGTCAAATTAAAGCTTGAGATAGTGGTGCTCTTTACAGCAGAACAAGCGTTTTTCACAGCTTCTTTATGAGTTTGCGTGGGCTGCAACATAAACAGCACCACTCAATGACGTTATCAGCAAGCTGGTGAACTGGTGGAGTGAACACTCCCTAGTCTGTGATCTCGCACAAACACACCAGTGCACACATGCTGTACCTAGAGTGCATGCACACAAACACTCACTAGCAGACACATATGGAGAGCTTGTGGTTGGGATCACTTGCTGTTTTTCAAAATCTGTAGCAACAATCTTTAGATCACTGGTAATAATATTAATTTTTTAATTAATTAATAATTTTTTTTGCATAACATGAGTCACATGAGTTTTAAAGAGCACCAATGACTGTGGTGCATTCATTACGAAAGACTGAACAGTTTATTCTGGTAAATAAGTGCACTAACGACCATCCTGTGGAGTAGCATCCTACTGGCTCTGCCAGCAAATTTAGCATGATAAATAGTGGACATACAATAATATAATGATGCACGTGCCTCTAATTAGTATGTTAATATCCAACGCAAGTCAAATAACAAGCAGAACAACAGAAAGTGAGGCATGCTTTAGGACAATGCAAAACATGAAAAGGCGCTTCTTACAACTAAAAGCATGTCCTGTGTGATCACAGCATTAATGCAATTTCTGCTCTCTAGACTACATTTATTCCAATAAACATTGTTTTAGCACTAAAACATGACAAAAAATAATAGAAAACTGTGCTAGCACACTTGAAAGTAGTTGTGCTTAGTGTGTCCTACAGTATATTACAAAATGTGCGTGCGTGCGTGCGTGCGTGCGTGCGTGCGTGCGTGCGTGCGTATCACTATCACAGAGATAACTATCAGGGGAGCTGTAAGCTACATCAGGAAACACAAATACTGTTGAATTAATAAACAACTCCTGCTCAGGAGTGTGGTTCAAGTAACATCTCAATGTTAACCTCACAACACAACACAACTCTACTGATATCAACATCTTGTCTTATATTATTATCATTATATTATTGTGCCATAACCATGATGATCTTGTTATTCACAATTTCATTTTTATTATTTGTAGTATATCTATTAAAGTTCCAGTTTGTATGATGCAGCTACACTTGTATGTTAAATACCAATAGTAATACCAATAGTATATAAACAATTAATAGTTATTGAATGAGAGGTTAATCAAAATGGCTGAGCATTTCAAATGTCAAAGTTTAATCAGCAGGCAGAATCAAGATGTGAACAACTGTAAAATATATCTTGCCCATTTCCTCGCAGGCCATTTTCATGGCTGACAAAATGTCATGCCACATTATAAAAAGCAAAGGTGTAAATCAAGGATTCAGTTTAAGGGTCCTGCTATTGTTTATGCTGGCTCGCCATCACAGCTTCATGAGACACTGGAATAGAGCACAGCCACTGTTAAAGCTTTTAGTAACACATGCGCATTGGCATGTTAAAGTGTTTGCTATGAAAAAGGCCCATGAGGAGATGCAGCTAATTGGATTGATAAAGAGCGTATTGATTAGTGATTGGCTTTTGTGTGAGACAGGGAAGTGGTACTTTAATTCTAACACACTCATTCAAACCAGTTATTCACTGTGAAAAAATATAAGCCAAAAAGAAATTTCCATAAACCTCTGTTGCAGTACAGTCCACCTCTCCGTCTATAAACAGCATGTTGGAAACACTCAATTTAACCAAACTGTGGCTAAATACACAATTTCCATGCATCAGCCAGGCCTGGAATTTCGGAATTTTAGGCGAAAAGCCACTTGGTCTGCAGCAGGACAATTTTTTTGAGGGCAGAAAGGCCACATTGCCAAGGCTTCAAGGCCAGAAATAGGAAATAGGTTTAGGATCACATACCATCAGCACGATTTAGTTGCCTAGAAGGGCTGCAGCCACACTAAAACGCGATGACTCACTCATTACCTACAGTACCTCCATCACCAGTGCCGGAAAAAATGACATGCTTAATTCAGAATGATATTAATTAAAACTTTTTTTAAAGAAGTTTTAACGCCTGGGTGATTGTGATGAGACAGACATATAGACTGTATATTGTTACGTCAGATTTATTTATGGGATTGATAGTGACTAATAGTGATTAGCATTAAAAACATTAGCAACGCTAAATCGGTAACCAGTGTTGTGCAAGTTCACACTTCACAAGAGCTAGCTCAAAGTTTAGTTCAGCAGCTCATTCAAAAAACAGAAAATATGAACGTGAAATGGTTAGATTTTTATGCCAAATAAGGCGTCACCATCTGACCTTGTTGCTGGGGTCAACAATGTCATACACAACATCAAAATATATATACATGACACTGAACATCTCCAAAAGTTGGAGTCTTACTTTTTTTGCCCAGATGGATACCGTTGTGTCAATGAGGGATCTTATCTTCTTATCCAGTCTTAAACTGTAGTGTCTCTTTGGAGACTATGTAAGATACATTCATAATGATAAATCCAACATTGAGTGTGTTCTGTGATTAGTTCTTGTTGTTGTTAGTGTGATTGTTAGCGCTCCACTGGCAATCCTGTGAAGCCTTGCGGTGAGTCTGTTGACCAATCAGAGGCTGTGTGTTTCTGACTTAGAGCCTTTATTCGGCCAATATTGCCTTCCACTCGATTTATAAACAACTGCACTAAACTTGAGCTTCTGTGCTTTCATTACACACTATGAAACATTACCCTCTTCCATTTCAACTCGGGTGCTGTGAAACAGTGGATCACGTTCATGAGTTGCAAATGATCAATTCAGTTCAGAATAGCAGTGCTTTGTGCACAACTCTCAAACACAACACAACAGAGGGAAGCAGAACCCCGTAGCACTGAGCTAATCTGCTCCCAGAGCTCCTGCTAACTAGCAGCAGGCTGCTAGCTCTCTCCACCAACATCTGGCAAATACCGGTTTAGTCGGGTCGTGTACACTGGACTGGAGCGGTAAAACTGGAAACCTACCCAACCCTATTCTCCACACAAACCTACATGCAACCAAAGCCCGCTCAAAAATGACTGGTCAATACTACTTGGACTACAAACTGACTACAAACAGAAACTAAAATGTTGTCACTTGCCTACAGATTCAGTATTCATATGCATAAAAACATATTTACTGGGGTTTAATGTGCGTCTGTCCTTGTATTCATTAGTGTGTGTGTGTGTGTGTGTGTGGCTGGAGTAGGGAGGGTTGCTGTGAACGGTGATGAGCAGCCACTTAGTTTCCACAGCAACACCCTAACTCAGTCAGTCTCCATGGCAACAGATAACAGCATTAGCTGATTCAACATCAGTGAAGGTTCATATCACAGAGAGGAAAATGGTTTTCTTTTCTTTTGTAAGAGGTCTGCTGATGACAAACACTAATGGACAAGTTACTTTTAAAATGTAATATATTACAACGTACATACTACTAGTTACTTTCATTTGAAAGCAATAAGTTACTCCCCTGATATTATTACTATCTGAGCAGCGTAATGTGTTACTGATAAAAGTATCCTTTCATTACTTTTACCGAGCTAATCACAGAATTATGACGAGGCATTTTTAAAATGGAAAAGGGTAACGCTGTTTCATTGTAGATAATCAAAGCATTTATTCCTTTTCATTACAAATCTACTCAATATCTTATACCTTAATAAAGGCTCTCCTTCAGGGCGCAGATCTGGCACATTCATGCATTCAAATGCAGGACCGCTTTGTATTAAAATCACCCATTTATATTAACAGTAGTGTCATGATATAGAGTAATTTAATAGCCTAGATATTTTTAATTAAACTAACAGCCTTGGGCACAGAGATGAGCAGGCAGACAAAGGATCAAAATCTGATAAATTATGGGATGGAGATAAACATTTTTAATTGTAGGCCTTTCATATGAAACACAATGGACCTAGACCCTTACATACTGCAGCCATCTCAGCCATCAAATTTCGGAAAGAGGAATTCTTCTGGGGTTATTTTTTCTGGTGCACTGGTAGAAGTGACACAGTGTGGATCAATCTTAAAATAACAATAAATAATACAAATAATGAAATAATAAATACATATATTTCGAGTGGCAACACGTTACTTGACAGAGTAGATGTAATAACATTACAGAAATTCTTTTAGTGTAACATTACTTGGTTATAGGGCTGTGCAATGTGACCAAAATCTCATCTTGTGATATAGGTCATTTCATGTCCAGATAACAATATGGATATGGAAGAAGAGAGCGGCAGCTTTGGAAAATAAAGCGGGCGAAGCAAAATATTGTGTTGGACCATTTTGAACTGAAAGGTGAAAATACCTGCAAAGCAACTGGATGCAAAATCTAAGCTAGAGAGGTGCTGGAGGTGGCCACCCCAAACCAACAGGCTGAAGGTGATGCACCCTACAGACACACTCAGTCAACAGTGCCGGGAGCTGCAGACGTGCTTCAGGACCCCATGATAGCTCTGCTTTTGAGGGAGCAATACGCAACATCTCCCGCCACTGGTAGTATGCGGTGGACAACATTTTATGAGACATTCCCCCATCCCTGGATACAAAGCCAACAAACAGGTTGAAAGTCAACGTGGGGAGAATCCAGTGTCTGGCAAAGTTGGCACGCTAGTACCTAAATGTACCGGCAACATCATTACCAATGGAGCGGGTGTTTTCAGCGTTTTGGACTCATTGTGAACATGCTAATTTTCCTCAACAAGAACAAGAAGTGAGATATTTGTAACATTCTATTCTCTTGTTGCAGTATTATTGTTAGTAGAGATTATTTTATAAACGTGCTCTGCATGCTGATTTTCAATTATATGTTGTTTTTGAGCGTCTTTTTATGTCAATGGAGATGACATATGGTCACATGCCAAGGCCTTAAAATTGTTATATGTTTCATAGGCTATGCAATGCTGGTAGAGAATATGCAATATGTTGGGTTTTTTTATTACAATCAATTGAGTGATTGATCGTAAATGTTACCAATGATCGATTAAGGAAAGTGCTTACAATTTGCAACCCTAGTCTAGCTGAATGTGGTTGCCTGTGATAGAACGCTGACATCACTGCTTTGTGCAAGTTTGATTGGCTGTATCCAAAAATACATTTTCATATCTATGTCAATCGATATTGAAATGGTATTAATGCATGAATTCATGCAAAACTAGGGGGCGGCATCATGTAACAAAAAAATTGTAAAAATTAATTTCTCTCTTTGATTTTTTGTGTCAAAGGAGAACACAGGACGCATGACTTACAGAGACAATGCATATGCTGTAGTATGCAAAAAAAAAAACAACTATTGATTTTAGTTGGATTTATGCAACTAACTCATCTCACACTGAGAAGGAACACATCTTTAGAGGAGACACTGGTGAAGGTAATGAAGTATAATATCATGTGTAGCCTTTGAGGCCAAACAGCGTCTACAACCCAAATAATTATAAGGAACTTCAAATAAGCAATAAGCAATGACCAAAGACACAGAAATGCAACACCAACAAATGGTGCAGCACCATGAAATATAACCCAATTAGCAAAAACACAGCCCACATTAGACGAACACAATAACTTGACCTTGGTTCTCATTTTCCTTTACACTCACCACATTTATCATTTCATAGTAAACAAAGAGGAGGGACTGGTTGGGATGGGGGTGAGGTTAAAGGAGAAATGAGCAAAAGAGGAGGGGCAGGATTGTAGTTTAGCATGCTGGTAAGGACACTCAAAGGCCTGTCGCAACAAGGTCAGTAAGGGATGAATTCATTTTGACACAACACTGCAGGTTTGTTTATGGCTGTAGGTCAGTTATTAGAGATGCACAATATGTTTTTTTTTCAACTCATACCAATAACTAATAATAAGGCGGACCTCTAGTTTATGAACACCTGAGAGTAAGAACGGCTAAGATGTCGTGAGCAAGCATGGATGATTTAATAGCTCTTATAAGATTTGTTGTGTTGAAACTCAGAGACTTTTTCCCTCCTCATCTGTCATAAGCGCGACAACAGCGTGCTGCACTTCTTCTTCTTCTATGTTCTATGTTTATTGGTGGATCGAAACCATCTTTCAACAAGTATACTGTATCTGAGTGTGTAGATGCTGAGTTTGGTAAGTCAACGAAAGCAATTTGGCTTTGTATTTTCGGCTCTATTTATTGGCTATTATTTCATTTTTGGCCGATAGCTGATAATATAAAATCTCCCGTAATCAGGCCGATAACTTATCGGTCTGATAAATATCATGAATTTCTGTTATGTTTCTTCTAAGGATGTATGATATTGGATTTTTTCCGATATACGAAATGCCGATACTGAAATATGCACATATGTTTATCAACCTAATTGCAGAAAACATCAAGTCTCCTCTGTAGTGAAATTAACACATTATTTTGCTTACTCTTACAGTGATGGTTCACTGGCAGATGCTGTGACATAATATTCATGCTTTTCAAAATGTGCACAATCACCGGCCAAAACAACATACTGCTGATAAATGTTTTCTGCTGGTGCCTGTTTCTCTTTGTTCTTCACAAACTCTTCGTAATGATCAGGATGACGGCTCTTAGGATGGGGAATTAAATTTGTAGTGTTGAAAGAAAGCGATTTGGCTCCTCCTTGCAAACTTGAACATTGCTATCCTTTTTGGATACTTAAAAAAACCTCCTGACCACAGACATACATGTGTCACATACATGTTATAAAAGGTTCATCTTATCAGCCTGTCATATCAGCAGAAATGTTCATTTTGAGCTGATACTCATATTTTATTTTAAAGCCTTTATCAGCCGATACCAATAATGTGCCGATACTATCGTGCATCCCTAGTTTGTTCATGTGGTTCTTTGTTTAATAGAGTTGTGTACAATGTGCATGCTTTGAATTGTCCGAAAATAATATAATTTGTAAGTTTTCCTTTTTTTCCATGTTAAGAAGCAATCAGTATACAAAAATGAATATTACATTATCAAAATATTTTTTTACATAACATAAAATTAAATTCTTTGTGTACAAGTTTTATGTGTTTTCATGTATTGCTCTCCATGACAGCGGACACTTTTAGAAGGATTTCATAAAATAACTTACTGAACGCCTCGCAGAGCTCAGAAAATGTTCACTACATTTTTCCAGTAGAGCCATGAAAATCATGTTGACTTTGAGCATCTCAACTGTTAATAAAAATGACGCTATAATGTCTGTCAGCTTGTCATTCATCATTCCACTTTCATTAACCACCCAACATTGTGCAATAATTATTATTGAAGCTTGGTGCAACGGCTGAGCAAACACACATTTGGTATATACAGTGGCTAGAAAAAGTAAGTGAACCCTTTGGAATTACCTGCATTTATGTATAAATTTGTCTTAAAATATGGTCTGACATTCATCAAAGTTACAATAATGAACAAACACAATCTGTTTTAACTAATAACACACAAATTATTGCATTGTTATTGTCCGTATTGAAAAAATCATTCAAACATTCACAGTATAGGTTGGAAAAAGTATGTGAACCCCTAGGCTAATGACTTTAACTAAAGGTAATCAGAGTCAGTAGTTAGCAAACCTGGAGTCCAATCAATGAAACGAGTTTGGAGGTGTGGTTTAGAGCAACGTTGACTGATAAAAAACACTCAAACATTTTGAGTTTGCTATTCACAAGAAGCATCTGCTGATGTGAACCATGTTGCACAAAAAAAGAGCTCTCTGAGGACCTACAATCAAGAATTGTTGATCTACATAAAGCTGGAAAGGGTTACAAAGTAACCTTAAAGACTTTAAGTATTCATCAGTCCACAGTTAGACAAATTGTCTACAAATGGAGAAGTGGGCGCCCAGCCAAGATGACTCCAAAGGCACAACGCAGAATCTTCAATGAGGTAAAGAAGAACCCAAGAGT
>JBBPCS010002501.1:0-13422 GCA_037974645.1 Hollardia meadi
GCCCATGTCCCATCTGCTAACATGGAGGGGGAGGGGTTTATGACCTATACTGCAGCCAGCCACCAGGGGGCGATCGATATGTTTTTGCTTCACTTTTAGGGAGCTCTCATGTCGTCCATCTTTATATACAGTCAATGGGCTGAACACCGATCAGCTGACACTTGATCACTTGAGGCTGCACTCCTGCACTTATCAACCAATCCGAACCCTCAAACACCCACTAAGCTGATCAACAGCACTTTAATCTCATATTTAGTGCTGTAATTTAAATCCAATCAGCTACAAGTGGAGCTGGACCATGTAAACACAACATCGCTGGTTTGAGTCCGGCTGGAGGACTTTGTTTCCTGTTAACTCGACTGTACATTATCCAGAAAAGAAAAAATAATGCCAGTGTGTGAGAGTAAATCCAAAACAATGACCCTGGTCCATCAGTATGTGTGCACTCCTGTGGTCTGACAAAGTGTAAGCAGACTCTGCTGTTGATCTCTTCTCTCGGTAACAAGGCGGAGCTGGAAGCGGTGCTGAGGAAGATGGACAGTGACCGAGTGGAGTACGAGCAGAAGCTGGAGCGACAGGCACAACTGTTGGACACGAGGGCAGTAAAGATCAACAAACTGGAAGGTATTTATTCATCCAGGCTCATCTTCCTCTCTGAGAGTCACATGCTCACATCGATTCATGTCTGTACACTAAATATGAAGCTACAGCCAGCAGTCGTTAGCTTAGCTTAGCATAAAGCCTGGAAACAGGGGGAAACGGCTAGCCTGCCTCTGTCCAAAGGTAACAAAATCCACCTGCCAGCAGCTCTAAAGCTCTCTGATTAAAAAGAAAGTAAACACGTGTGTTTCCCAAGTCGTCTATCAACATGCAGAAACACATCTAGTGTCAGAGTCACTACACCATGCTAATCGTCCTGACTGCTGCTGCTCTGTAGCTCTCTCTCTCTGTTAAAGTCCACATCATGAATCTGTTGAATCATCAGAGCAAAAAATGCTTCTTTGATAAAAAGTTAAAGCTACCAGAAGTCTGTGGACTGAAAGAGAGAGAGAAGTGTCCAAAACCTGCCAAGCGCCAAACAGGTGTAAATCTTCCATTTGGCGAGGAACCTCATAAGTACATTATAAGTATAAGTATAAGTATAATCAGTACACTGGCGGGAAGATGTTTGTACTAAAATACTGATGTAATAAATCCCTGTCTGTCTGTCCGTCTGTTGGTGTGTCTCTCTGTTCTCCGTCTGACTTTGTGTTTCTCTCTCCTCAGCTCAGCTCAGAGACATCGCCTACGGCACCAAAACCTACGTCTTCAAAGCGGACGTCACCGATGAAGACGAGTCAGAGGAGTTCGATGAAGCTCTTCACCTCGAGCGTGGAGAGAACCTTCTGGAGCTTCAGATAGTCGGCGTCACGCTGTCTCCGTCAGCGCTGGAGCTCCTGGGCGACCATGAACCCTCCACCTTCTGTACCTACGCCTTCTATTTGTTCGAGCTGCACTCCACCCCGGTGGTGACGGGCCACAAACCCAAGTACGGCTTCACGTCTAAGTACGTGGTGAGCATGGACGACCGCTTCCTGGACTACGTCCACAGACGCTCCGTCACCGTGGAGCTGCATCAGGCGCTGGGTTTGGACTGGAGGACGGTGGCGAGCGCTCAGGTTCGGCTGCAGCAGCTACTGGAGCATGATGGGAAAGTTCACGGGAGCGTACCACTGGTCGGTGAGTGGGACTTCATCAAACAAACACTCAGCGGTGGAACAAGTACTGAAGTACAAGTGGTAATAAAATATTCTGTCTGACACTTTAACAGAAATCAACAAAGTCTAAGAAAGTCTGATACCATAACTGAAACAATTAATCTAACCTCTGCGCTGGATTATTTACATCATGTTATCAACATGATATCTTAGTTAGTTGTGAGGTTCACATTCTCCGATGTGAGCGTCGCTCCACAGTTAATGTGAGCTCAGAGGCATGTTTGTATTCTCAGGTACGTCTGATGAGCTGCGCTCCTTCGGCTCTGTGGATTACTGGTTGAGGCTGAGGGTCCCGATGACAGAGACTATCCGTCTGTATAAAGAGAAGGTGAAGGCCGTCGGCTACGTCCACTCTGCACTGAGCCAAGACACCCAGGTAGCTGCACTCTATTCCACTCATCTCAAGGAAAACAACACTTTTATTTCTGAAGCACCGACCATCAGTTTTATCAGATCTAATAATCGTACTCGCCTGTAGCCTCTACCGGCCGGCAGCAGCAGCTGGAATGAGCTTTACATCACGGTCCAGCGCTGCAGAGACCTGCGGTCCAGAGGCTCCCAGCAGCCGAGCCCCTACGTGGTCTACAAGTTCTCTGACTTCCCCGACTACCCGACCCCCACCGTCCACGACTGCTGCCACCCCCACTTCAACGACCTCAAGTCCTACGGCGTCCACATGGATGTGGACCTGGACCAGTACCTGAGGTCTGAGCTCCTTCAGTTCTACGTGTTCGACTACAAAGAGGAGCAGATGGACGAGTACGTGGGGAAGGCCAGAGTGGCTCTGCTGCCTCTGGCCCAAGACCAGGAGATCTCTGGTGAGAGTTCACTCTCGCTGTCAGGCGAAGTTTACTTCTCTCAGCCTGAAATGACTCCGACATTCAGTTTTCTGACACTTCAGAAAAAATATTTTACTGTTTGGTTTAGAGCCGATCCAGTCATCGATGAGTCTGTCTCTTGTTTGTCCTGCAGGTGTGTTTGAGCTGACTGATCCCTCTGGACTCCCCGCCGGCCATATTGAAGTGACGCTGAAGTGGAAGTCCATGTACCTCCCTCCATCAGGCTCCATCAGGACTGCTGAAGAGCCCGCGTTCATCCTGAAAGAGAGAGCAGGCTGGCCGCAGCAGGAGCTTCACAGTGTGGAGGACGAGGAGAAAGATGAGACGCTGCAGGAGAATGAGGAGGAGGAGGCCAGCAGAGACCCTTTTCATCTGTCCTCCTCTCTGCCTGAGGAGACTGTGTCTCAGGTCAGCACACACATCAATACAAAACAGTGTCTCAACATCCACAGAGGACATCACAGTCCTTAAGAATCCAGAGTTCAACAAAAATACCAACATTCAACAATAAACAAAAGACAGAAATTCTGTTTGTAATGAAATTTGGTCTCTCAGGTCTGTCCTGAGTAAACCCTCTTCTATAACAGACCAATAAAGGATCTCTGAAAAGCAAAATAAACCCAACATCTCCGACGCCGTTAGAGTTTCCTCTGGTATCGGTCAGCTGATCGTTGTCATGCTCACAGGATACGTTTCTGTAAGAGCAGCTGCAGGCTAACGCTAAGTTAGCTGTGTCATCTTTGACGCAGCTCGGAGGGGGTGGAGACAAAAAAAAATACTGTGAGGATCACCGATCCTGCTTTTGATTTCCATGATTAAAATTGAAAGCTCATTTAAATCACTTTTTAATTGAGAATCATGAGAGCCCTGTTAGTCTTATATGTCAGACAGAACAGGAAGAGAATTTTAGTCAATGTTTCCAAAGTCAGTGGAAAGACGCGATCAGACAGATTGACACAAAGACGTCTACATGAGTTGAAAAGTTTGAGTCGTGTGTTTATGAATCTTTATGAAGGAGAGACTGCAGGGAAACAACAGAAGGTTCCAGAGGCTGAACTCGTCACACAGTCGGTGTGTCTGTTACAGTCGGTTCTTCGGCTGTTTGGTTCTTTACTTTCTGAGCGATGCAGTTTCAGGCCTGATGTGACTTAATGATAATGATGTTCCTCTGAACAGAGAATCAAAATGTTTGTCCTCTTTTTAACATCATTCATCATCATTTCCCTTCAGGACCCAAAGATAAATAAACGGTACCCAATCTAAAATACTGGTTTTGAAATCATTCCAGGAAATGTAAAGTTCTATTCCTAAAAAACTTTATTCCTTAATCGGAGTGTTTTCTCACCATCAGGCTCCGCTGCCAAAGTTCAGACACAAGACACACGTGAAGGAGGCCAAAAAAGTCAAGTTTGTAGACCCCACAGCCACAGACGACACACACCAGGTGAGATGCTGAAATGACTCGTCCTGTTTAATGTGTTTTGTTCTGAAAGTAAGCAGCAGCAGACTGAAAGTTTAAACTGACGACAGGAAATTAGTTTTTCTTCTTCCTCTGTTTTATAATTAAAGAGGAGGGTTGAAGTGAACTAACTGGTGGAATTACTAATAACAAGGTTCTGTACTGACAGTCTGAGAAGAGGAGACAGAGAACAAATTCTATAAGCTTTGATTCTGTACAGCGAAACACCTGACAGAATTAATTAACAATTATCTCTGTTTCAATATGGCGGCCATTTTTAAAAATGTGTAAAAAAAAAAATAGGAGTAACAGAATCTTGATTCATGTTTGATTGCACTGCCAAGTTTGACAGTTTGATCTGAGGTTGGTGAGCAGAAAGTTTTTGACCTGGCCGCCATGAGAGCCAGCCCGGCTACCGACACAAAAACAAACAAAGAAGCTCAGATTACATCACACACAGAGACAGTGTGACATCATTCTCTGGTCAGGACGCCATAACTCCACTATATCTTTACATAGCTAATAGCTTTTTGCTGCTATATTAATGATCAAAACCTCATATATTTATTAACAGAGAGATGACAGGAAGTGAGGAGGGAGATGGAACAAAGGTCTCAAACTGGAGTTCATGGTCAGAGCCTGAAGCCACTGGGGGGATACTATAATTCACATTTATGTGTTTACGACATAGATGTTTTTGTTTGTGGACAAATGAAACTCAGTGACAACGCTTCCTTAGAGCGACCACTAGGAGGCACCAAAGGCAGAAACCTGTAAATCCGACATATTGTTGCGTTAACTTGTACAGAACGTCATTCGACTGTGACAGCTGCTGTTTTCAGAAAACCATAAATGTACAAGTGGGATTATTTTCCAACTGTTTTTCTGTTGTGTCAGGTTGAGGACGAGAGTTCAGCAGGTGTGAGTGTGTCTGCAGAGGAGACACAGACGACGTCATCACCTGTTGTCAAGGTAATTCTACAGGCTCCATAAAGATTCTTCCCTTTACCTACAAATAATACAATCAAAAGATGAAGTTTTATGGATGCAGGTGTCGCATCATTTACCACCAGAAGCTTGATATTTAGGAAGGTTTAATCCATCAAGTGAAAGTACAGAATCACTGGAAACTGCACAAAAAACAGTTTTACCTGTAAAACCGCCCAGTCTGTCTGCACTGAGCGAAGCTGCTGATGCCAGTTTAATTCAGATTTTTTACTGCAGCTGATGTGAAATCAGTCTCTGTGACTTTGTGTAACAGGATGTTTTGAGTCCAGCTGCTCAAAGCACAGAAGAAGAAGAGGATGAAGAGTCTCACTTCTCTGAAGGACAGCTGGTCCCAGCCAGCTGGCAGTCTGACGACTCTGAAATCTCAGAGGACATCGTGGAAGGTAAGGAAATATCGATTCAAAGTAATCAATAGGATCAGCTGCAGTACTCTGTCTTATTATTATTCCCTGCAGTTACATGGAGGTGGTGTGGGACTGAGTTTAATCTATAGATTTATAAAAAGAACTAGATATTGAGTGCAAAGATGGCGCCTATTCAATCCAGTGAGAATTGCTCGCCTGGTGCATACGCCAAAAAAGTTTTCTAGCTTACTGGTTTACTTCCTGGTTATGTGGCCCACTGAGTACGTGCAGTAGTGTTTCTCTCACTGCCCATACACTTTACATTGTGATGACGTCAGAGATTTTCTCAGCTCGAGGGAAGTTTTACAAATATAAAACCTCCATGGATCAAAAATTCATAATAAAAGAGTCATAATTGACCTTGTTTGCAGGGTTGGCTCTCAAAAACAAGAAAAAAAGCAATAAAATAAGGGATATAGTACTTAAATAAGCAAAATTATCTACCAACAGAACAAGAAAGTTTCATTTTCCAAGATTTTTTAAAAAGAAAAAATATATAGGATATAATATAAGTCTCAAAGAACCAAAGTACATTTTTCTATATACAAAAAAGATTGAATGTGATGTAGTATATCGGGGTAGTATGTCGGGGTCTATGGGTTAAAGTCAACGTTTTGGGCATAATTATTTTTTGAGCATATATACCAACGTGTGTATACGATTGACATAAATAACTCCACTTCCTCCCACTGTAAAAAAAAATATCACGGACACGAGCGCTGCCATCTTCTGTCTATGCAGTAGTGATCAGTGATGGAGCCACGGTATCGAGTTCCCGCCCATACACCCACCCACCCAATTGCGAGCAGGGCTCAGCTGTCAATCATGAAGTTTCACCTCGTTTTTATAGCATCAAATAACTAATTAAAACCAAACTGATCAGAAAAATGAACACTTAAACAAACATCTCTGTCTCCACCATGTTGCCTGTCTTTTGATTTCCACTATGGACAGAAAACAAATGTTGAACCAGTCTGTTTTTAATCTCGGCTGTTCTTTCACCCCTGCACACTGTCTTGCAGGTGGAGATTTTTTGTTTTCCTCCTGTGCTTCTTGAGCAGAACAGACATAAATATTGAATGTGGCTGCCAATAATCTTCAGACCGGCTTCATAAATGTTAATGACGGCCCTCTGAGGAACGTCTCACTCACCTCATTACTTGACATCAGCAAAAATCCTGAAGCCAAACACTCTTTGTTGTGGAGCCGATCTGTTCAGATCTTCTTCACTGGTTTTTCATTTCCTCCTAAAAGAACACGCCTTTCCCACACTGATCTCACTCCTGTTTCTGTCTCCTGATGTTCGGACCCATCCAGATGTTGAGGAGGCCGCGGCAGCCAAAGAGGATCAGAGTGAATCGACTCAGTCGGATAGCGATGACTGCATCGTTCAGGGACAGGCCGCGGGGAGGAAGGTCAGTGTTTACCCTCCACACACCTGAGAGGAAACCTTGGACGGAGGACGGATCAGAGGGAAGGTTGTGTTGATCTCCAGCTCTGGAAAACACAGCTGCACTCATGTTTTGACTGCGGAGTGATTCAGTTCGATTTTATTCTGCGATTCTGAAGTCAGTGTCTTGTTTCTGATTCTGAACCTGTTGGTCCTCAGCGCTCGGAGCGGATGCGGGTGGAGATCCTGTCTCTGAGCTTGAGGCCGGAGGGTCGTGTGGCGCGGGACAGCAGCGTGGTGCGTCTGTTTGTGGAGTACTCCCTCCTGGATCTGCCCACAGAGGAAACCCCCCTGTCTCTGCCCAAACCCCCCCAGGGCAAGAGCATCAACTACAACTACAGCAAAGGTGAGACCCAGCACACGACAGGCCTCCGGTACTGCTCCCTGTTACATTACAGAATCTGTTGATGGATAAAATAACCAGAATCACATGTGAACACAGTGAAGTCCCCGACACATCACGGTGCTTCATCACAGTGATGAATGTTTTCCTCTTCCTTTGCTGATATTTACTACACATCTCAACGTGTGAACAGGAGCTGCTGTGAGAAGCTGCTCAAACAGTTTGATGTTCAAATATGAACATTTTCCAGCTTATTTTGAATAGAACTTCATATTTGTTGCAGCAGCAGTAAATATTGTTTAGATAATGACAGAAATCCTGTCACTCACTGTTTTGTTCATCCTCCAGAGTTTTGTTTTGTTTGAGCTGTTTGTTTGTTGTTTTGACCTCGCAGTTGTTCCTGTGGACGCCGAGAAGAACGGCGCGAGGCGGCGGCTGCTGAGGGCGATGCTGCAGGGACGAAACCCTCAGATGGAGAGGTGAGGATGACAAACTGAGAAATTAAAGGAAGGAAGCACCTCGTTTCAGAATTTTTTGCCTCAGAATGAGGTTTGTGGTATTGATCGTAGTCATCAATAATAAATGTGTGTGCGTTTCACAGAATCCGGTTCACGGTGGTGAGCGAGCCTCCGGAGGAAGAGGAGCAGGAGAGGGAGTGTGAGGACGTGGGAGTGGCCTTCCTGAGGATCCCCGACATCCTGGAGCAACAACAAGACCTGACTGAGACCAGTCTGAACGGTGCGCGCCCGCACACACACACACACACACACACACACACACACACACACACACACACACACACACACACTCTTCCTCCTGTACTCACTGTCTGTCTGTTGCTGCAGTTGTGGACGTGGAGGACAGCAGCGAGGTGCTCGGCAGTCTGACTGTGACTTTGGAGGGACTGGAGGCTCTGCAGGCCATCATGGAGGACCAGGACCAGGAGCGAACCCCCGTCTCCTCTCTGCTTCCATCAGTATGAGGCAACAACACCGACACCACCGATAACAACACAGAAATATCACAACGTTCATGATCCCCTGAGGATGAGTTGGAATAACTTTGGTGATCCTCTGACTTTTGATCTAGCGCCACCATCAGGACGACATTCACGTTTCATGCTGACATCCAGTCTGCGTTTGTGACTTTTAAACGACATTCAAAAATGAAAATTAAAAATGATCTACTCACCCCCATGTTGATGGAAAGTCGGGTGAAGTTTCTTCATCCACAAAGCATTTCTGGAGCTTCACAGCAAAACAACAGCTCAGCATTCTCCTAAACAACTGGAGAAGCTGGTGACTTGTTTTAAATTGTAAAAAAAAAAACAACCAAAAACAAACATAAAACGGCTCCATACAGCTCTTAATCTGTAATCCAAGTCTCTGAAAGCCCTGAGATTTCAAACTGATTGGAAAAGATGTTATTTAGACCCTTTTTCAAGCTAAAATCTTCACTGTAGCTGCTAAACTTAAAGTGTTAGCATGGACTCCGCCTGAAGTGAGTGTATGAACGTGCGTACATGCGGCGCAAGATGAGATCAACAAAAACTCCTGATCTCTGCATACCTCTGTGTTTACCTGCCACCTGGAAGCTTGCGTCACATCGTCACATTTTTTCAAATCAGTTTGGGATCTCGGGCTTCTGGAGGCTGGACGATGTTTTTTGGTTGTTTTTTTTTAACCTTTTAAAACAAGTCCCCAGCTTCTTCACTTGTTTAGGAGAATGCTGAGCCGCTGTTTTGTTGCAAAGCCTCTTTTAATGCTTAAAAAAACCAAATCGATAACAGCAGTTTTAACATAAAACTGGAGACATGATTTGACCTGCGAGTCGCCACATCGATACTCAGCCTGAAGCAGAGACTGTGACGAAGCTCCGGACAAACAAACAAACAAACACTGGTGAGATTCAGGTGAAAAAGTGACTTCCTGTCTGAGTGTCATTGGCAGGTGAACAGCCGCCATGTTGCAGCTTGAAATGTAGAGAATCTCATTAAATCTGTAGCTTTACTGTGAGAGTAGAACACAAAGTGTAAATGTGTAAAAGTTTGTAGATGTACTGCACACTCAATCGCTGTGATAATGATGTGTTTTTGTGAAAACAGATGTGTGTTGATGCGCTGCAGTTATTTAATGGATTTCAGAAGGGACTTGTTAGTGAATCGTGTGGTCTGTAGCTCAGGTTCAGGTTCGAGTTTCGGCGGTGGGCGTGCAGGTTAGCAGCAGCAGCGTGTTTGAGTTTTATTTAACTTCAGATGTTTAGTCTCCAATGTGCTGATTCAGTTCCAACAGAATAATGTTGTTTCTGGGAACGTGCCTCAAATTTGAGATTTCCTGTGTGATCTCTTGTATTGTGCTCTAATAAAGAGCGTTATTTTCTGTATATGTGGTGAAGCAAACACATTTTACACATGTCAAGCTTCATAAACGCAAAGTGTTGAAATCACTACAAACCTTTAACAGTCAAAAGAACAGTAGAACACAGTGGGTCGACTGAGTCCTGGACTCTAAACCTCCTCCGTCCTGAAGTCTTTGAAGAAGCTTAAATCCTGAGAGTTAACGTTCAGATTGTCAGTTTAGCTTAGCATAAAGACTGGAAACAGAGTGAAACAGCTACTGTGCACTGTCTGGTTTGCGTTTCTATGTGCTGTCATTATTAATGATAATTCAGAGCCTCATTTTGAACTAAACATACTAATGAATGAATCAACATGGAGGTATGACGTGTTCAGCTACACATGACACAAACAGGATTCTGTGAGACTGAAGAAGACTTTATATTTACTTCAGCTGTACCTCCATCACTTCCGCTGAGACCTCTTTGGTTCGAACAGTTCGAAAATATGAGTTTATATATGAGCACGAGAGTTTTATGACTTAAAAACGTGAATCTAGCCTGGGTTTTACGTTTGTTCAAAAAAAGTTAAGCTGCTCATAAAATGAATCCGTGTCAACATGAGCAGTTCACGTTGCTCCTCTGATCTTCAGTGTGGACTTCAGAGCTTCAGCAAATAGTCGATTAATCAAGCAGTCGATGAGAGATTGTCGGCAGCTTTTAGTTTGATTAATAGGCTCCATTTTATTCTAGAGATTGTAATAAAAACAGGCAAAATAAGCTAAAAGATGGTGAGAAGAAGTAAACTTGGTTTATTATTATTGGGAACACTCTATGAAGACCACACCTATAGTTTGTTATGGAGGCATTCATAGTGTATTTATAATGCATTCATAATGCTTTATGACTACAGTCATAAACACACATAATGCTTTCTGATGCACTACTATACAACATTATAGATGTGACTCATAATGAATTATAAGTTCTTCTGGATGCTCTTGTCTAGTTCTAAACTAATGGTTGACTGATGGGGCTTATGATACATTATGACTACCTATACACACCTCACCAATCAGCTGTTGTAAGGACTCATAATGTGCTATAATAGTCCATGCAGTGTCATAATAATAATCACTTGTGATGCAGCAGAGATTCTTCACACTTTACTGAGCACCAACAAGGAAACGTTATGATGAAGCATTATAGATGATCCATATGTACTTTACTTTACTGAACACATACAATGAGAACTTATGATACTGCATGGACTATTGTAGCACACCATGAGTCCTTACTACAGCTGATTGTGGAGGTGAGTATAGGTATTCATAATGTGTCATAAGCCCCATCAGTCAATCTCTAGTTTATAACTAGAGCATCCATAAGAGCTTATAATTCATAATACGTCACATCTATAATGTCTGATGACTGTTGATATAGTATACTATAGTCATAAAGCATTATGAATGCACTATAGATGTGGTCTTCATAGAAAGTGTCTATTTTTATTAATTATTTAAAAAGGTGATCAGCAATCATTTTGATTATTGATAAATCATTTTAAAGTAAAAATGGGGGGAAATCTCCACTTTTCAGACCTGATTGTTTGATTCTTCATCTTCTGTGACAGTAAACTGGGTCTCTGGGTTTTGGACTGTTGGTCGGACAAAACAACATTTAACAGCTTTGTGAGTTTTTAATACTATTTTTTTCAACATTTCATCAACTAAAGGATTAATTAAGAAGATAATCAACAGATTAATCGATAGTAAAATGAATCATTGGTTGCAGATGATTGAGCACTCTCCACACTCTCAGTATCTCCTGTTTATTTTCCACACTCTGTTGTTGTATTCAGTGTTCATTCCTCATGTTGTCTCCATGTCTTTGCTGCTGCAGTGTCCCAGTTTGTCCACAGAGACGCTTCATAGAGGCTCACAGGTGGGTTTTGGTGCGGTTGGACAGAGCCGATTGCTAGCTGTTTTCCACTGTTTTAATTGTTTGATTTATTGGGCAAATCACAAAGAGTTACAACTCTCCCTGGTGGCCCCTACTCTTTAACTCTGACTGGGGTTTCAGGTTTTTGTCAAGCCAGCTAACGTAGCAAAAGCCTGGCTATGTCGACCTTGCGTCGTAATAAACCCCTCATGAGATTGTTACAGTTTTTATGATAACAACATAGAGTGAGAAAGGCCCTATCTCGCAATGTGAAAGAAAGAAATTCCTGGATCCGCCCCTTTATCCATTGGCCCGTGCCCCATCCTTCCACCAAGTTTCGTGGAAATCCATTCAGTAGTTTTTGCATAATCCTGGTGACAAACAAACAAAAAGGTCTGTCCCACCCCACCCCACCCCTAAAAACCTGATCAGACAGCGCATTTTTTGCAGTCAGAGGCGTCTTTTTCCAGATGTTTTCTATGTCTTGCTGAAGATGGCCTTGAATGGTTTGGCCATGGTCTTGAAAACTGCTTTGAAGAACCTTTTGACGCCGGACTTCTTTTTCAGAGTCAGCAGATGCCTCGTCAGAGTCTCAATTATATCGTTGTAAATTAGTTCTTCCTGTAACAGCAAGTTACTTTGTACCCCCTCTATGGTGCCCATCTCCTTGCACAATTCCTTTTGCACCACCTTGACGATCCTATTAATGTGGTGACCACTTGTTTTGACAGGAACGTCATATCCTGCGATCTCTGCCATGAGCATCTCTTTCAGTTTCGAGATGATGGTTTTCATGACATCTAGGGGCATGTAAACACACAGATCTTTTAGAATGTGGCCAACCAGTCCCGTCACCAAAAGATGGCACAGTCTGTCCCACTTTTTGTCTTGATGTACTGCAGCCTCAGTGGTAGCTTCATTAGCTTCATCGCTAGCTGGCTCAATAGTGATAGAAGCTTGTTCTTTTGTCAACACTCTGCTGCATCTTTAATCACGTGTGTCAAAGCGTCCCTTTCCATCACCAAGGGGCTCTCTGAGAGTACTGGCAGATTTACCACTGCTGTCTCTATCCTCTTCAGAGCAATACTCACATAGTCCCTCCTTACCTCATGCTGTTGTACGTGCTGGTTGAGCCAGTTCCACATCAGCTTCATAAAAAAGTCCACTTCAGTCCGAATCTTGTCCTTGAAGTTCTTTGGCTGTACTTTGGGTTTTAAATGGTGGAACATGATATCGCCCAGCTGTTTACATAATAATAATAATAATTTCTTGTTTACCTGTCTGAATGTCGCTGGCAATTCTCTTGTAGAGGCACCCCTCATCTGAGTCCTCACTTATCTCCTGATCCTCCCTCAGTGGGATCATGGAGTTCACCACCCATTCCCCCGCCTCAAATAGCTGCTGCAGTGATGCCGTTTGTTCAGGTGGTGAGGAGCGCTTAAATTTCCTCTTTAGTTTGGTCACAAATCTAAGGATTGACTCCTTGGCAAATCTGTGGACAAAGAAGGCCTTAATTCTTCTTTCCACCCTTTTCCAGCAGGATGTTTTGGCCTCTGAGTCAGACTTGCTCTGTGGTCTGCTGTCTGTCCTAGGCTGAACTGATCCCACTATCTCTGCACTGATCTCAGACACTACCTTCTGTATATCCAGGGAGGTGCTGGACACTAACTGGTCATACTCCTCTTTCGAAAAGTATTTCCGACTGAAGACACTGAAACAACTCGCCTGTTCATCCAGGATCTGTTTAATGGATTCAGTCAGGATCTTCTCTGTTAGTTCTTTGGCTGTAATGACAAACTCTCCCATAGAGTGCTCTGTTGATCTGTTGTCTTCGTGTGTCGTAGCCTTGTCAGTCGCCATTTTTGGATGCTGCTGACCTTCCTTGTT
>JBBPCS010002502.1:0-13419 GCA_037974645.1 Hollardia meadi
TGAGATGAGCTTGACTGCATGTCAAAGACTGCCTGTGTGTGTGTGTGTGTGTGTGTGTGTGTGTGTGTGTGTGTGCGTGCATGCGTGCGTGCGTGCGTGCGTGCGTGTGAGAGAGCATGCATGTGTGTTTTGTCTTGTGGCTATTCTGGTATACTGGTGTGTATTAGTGTGCACAAGCATGTGTGACTTACTTTCTGATTGATGACATTATGCTTGCATTTAATATGGCTGCCACCAGAGCTCAATAGACACCCTGCTTAATTAATAGGATGCAGAGCCATTCCATTCATTCTTAATGCCAGCTTTCCAATAGATCTCGGCATAATGGCTCTAGAGTGCAGCCCAGAGGGCTGGGGGTTTGTGTGCCAGGGGTCATCCATCAGCGACACTGGACAGCCTCACTCGACAACAGGAATAACGTTCTTTGACTTGGAGGCTGCAAGTTTTCAAAAATGTCTCTGTTGTGTTTAATTTCTCCCTGCTTTCTTTCCTCAATCTCTCTTTTCCTCTTATCTTCCCTTATGCTTTCTGGTCTACTCCTGCGGGAATTTTACATTGTGCTTCATGCCCACAAACACACGGAAATGTAAATCGTTCTTCACTGACTGTCACTCACACTCACCACATGCTATCACAGCAGACATGCAGATATACCCTCCATGTACTGTATGCTCACACACACACAAATGACCAGATCAAAATAATAAGGCCCCCGCCCTCCAGTCTGTCATCAGCAGCCTGCTGTGGTGTTCATACCTTCATAATAACCACAAACTGATACCATGACCAGCTCTAAATGTGGCCCTTTTTAATCCGTGCATACAGAGTCAGTCAACAGCAGGCAGCAGCAGACCCACGCATGACATGTCAAGTGCTGTTTGCCTGCGTGAATAACATTTGACGCAGCAGGTCTATAGGTGTGTGCATTGTGAGCTTGTTATCAGCCATCTTGGAAGGTGACTTTTGGCACTGAGGATTGGGAGGCTGGGCTGTGCTGCCCTGTACAAGTTAGGACAAGCCTTTTATTGGCGATATCATTGATTTCACTTATCTCTTCCACCGGTGTAAGATGTGTTTCTATAAATAACACTCAAACAATGTTGACAAGCGACTGTATCTCAAAAACTGTGTCTGTTCCTTTTAGTAGTGAGCAGACAATCACTCTGCTGCAATATCAGGGTTTTTCCTTTGCGCAGGTGGTAACAGTGTTAGTAAATTTGGGGGTTTCTTTCACTCCTTTCCCACTTTGCACTGTTGGCCTCTCCAGCTATTCTGATGTTTGCTGCATTTGTTTTAAACTTTAATAAGGTCCAGAGGGAACAACAGCAAGGATGAAACAAGGGCAGAAAGTCTTATCTGAAAAAAGAGATGGGGTGTAAATGCTTGGGTTTATATGTGTGTGTATGTTAGTGTTTGACTTTGGGTGGTAAATGAGTATGTGAATTATATTGTATGAACCTTATCTTGAGACTTATTCCCAGGAATGAGTTGAGGTGTTTTTTACTCGTAGATCAGCTCCTGGAGATGAAAGCAGTATGGGCTTGAGTGCGTTTGAATCAAGAGATTGACCTCTAATAGACATGCTGGTGGAATAGATTACAGGCAATTTTGTTGACAATGATTCTGAAACTTAAGCTTTGGGTCGCATTGTGTCCCAGTGCCTGCTGCTCCATCGCTCCTCTTGTCTGTCTCCTTGAAACCCTGTTAATTGGCCATCAAGAAGATGAGATCAGAGCACAAGGCCAATTGGCTAACAGTCCAGTAATCTTTAAAAGTCGTAATTCTCCTGAAATATGTGCTGCTTTGTAGTTTATATTTGTTTTGATTTGTGGCGTGTGTGAAGTGGTCGCTGCCACCGATTGTATTGTCAGACAACAGCTGCTTTGAAAGCTTTATACACTCATTACCAAATATAGGTGTGTCTAAAGGGACTAAGACAAATGCAGACATAAATGTAGGCCCACAGACACAAGTAACATATCTTAAGAAGGAGAAACACACAATCTATTTCTGTTCTTAAGAGTTTATTTCTGTTCTAAAGAGAGGAAAATAAAAATGTCAATGTGATGGAAAGTGTGATTCATAGTTGTTGGATCTGGCTCCCTCAAAGCCATACTACAGAAAGGACACATCTTTCATTTTATCCTTTTTATGACAGTCAGCAGCTTGACATATCCAATACTGATGTGCAGGACATTTAAATGATTGATTCTACAGTGGTTGAGCTCTTATAGGGATGTAACGATACCAGTATCGGATATCGGGCCGATACTCAAGGTATTTATGAACTACCCCTGGTGCCGCACCCGATACCACTTTATGGCAGCGTGGCGTTAACCTCTAGTCAGCTGAACTGAGCAGGTAGGCAGAGGAGGAGCAATGTCAGCAGATATTTTATGATAAGGGACGATGACAAAAGCAGAGCAGACTGCAAGCAATACTCTGCTAAATTGTCAAGACTCCAGCAAGACGTGCAGCCCCGCTGGAACAGCACGTACATGCTACAGTCTCTCACTGTCCAGTGGAAGAGCCCCAGTCCATTAGTTAGCATGCTAACCCCTGGAAACAAACCAAAAAGTCTGTAGTTCATACATCACTTGTTCTACAGATTCAGATCATTCTCCAACTCAATTCTCTACTCCTCCCAGGCTGGACATTTCCTAGAGCTGACAGCAGCGTGTCAGCTCCAGCGCACTGATCAGACTACAAGAGGTAACTCTGCAGTTGTAGGAGAATTACTGAGCTTGTCTTTTATATGCAAGAGGCATCAGTTGTTCAACTGTTTTGAACTGTCAGTTTTCTATTGAGCACTGACAGTCTCCTTGGTGGAGATCTGAGAGCATTTTTAGTCGGGTCTAGTTAGAAGTCTGTTTACACTGATATAGACTAATAAAATAACATTAATTTGTAAGAAAATGAAATGAAAGTTTGGCCCCCCACACTGTCTGTTTAGGAAAATTCTGACCTTAAGACAAATGTAGTTGATGACCCCTGTTTTACTTAATTTACTTTGTTAAGAGTACTCATATTGGTACTCGGTATCGCCAAGTACTCAAATGTATGTATGTAGTTGTACTTACATTTGTACACTTACAGAAAGAAAATGGTATGTGTGCATCCCTAAGGCTTTAAATGAATCCTCTGACAGATTAATTCAACACAAATAAATTCTCCACAAAACTTGCATAACAGTACCAAATAATAAACAATGCAAATGTGATTGATCAACATCATTAATTATTGACAGCTGAGAAACAAGACACACATTTGACAGTTGTTAAGAAGTTTTGATTTTGAAGTTTTTCAGTGTTAAAATTGGGTCCAACTGTGATTTACTCTCAAAGAGAATTTAATGAGTGAATACGCAATGTTCACTTATATTTCAGTATAAGCATTCAGCAGTGGGAATAAATGTAGCCTGTAATCTATTCGACCAGCTTGTTTATTGGAGGACAATCTCGTGATTAAAAGCCTAATTAATTGTCAGCCAAAAGTGAGACCATCTTTTATAAACAGGCAAAATGTATTCCAAAACCATTCAGTGGCTGCTTATTCCCACTGTGCAGACTAGTATTTTTCTGCACTGATCAGACTTTCTGTACAAGTGTATGATGAAATTCAATCTGTACACCACCAGTGCCACAGACGAGGAGGAATTGATTAGAATATGGCTTTGAAGCCCTTGAGTGTCTCAACACTTGCATGTGTTGCATTGAGACAGTTTGTGATAGGAGGGGGATGATAGAGAAAGTGATGTGTCACAGCAGTTAAAGGCCCATTTTCCACCGTTGGCTTGATGCTCAATAGAGCTGCTCTGTTGAGCTGGTGTGGTCAGTGCTGAGGATTGTGTGGCCGGGCAACTTGAGGCTTCTCCTCTTCTCTCAACTGTGACTAAACGCTCTCCTCTGTCATTTACCAGAGATAAGCTGTACTTCCTGCTTCTTATTCCCAGCTCTTTTCTGATCTGATATCTCTTGTGCCCCACCCTGTGAGTGGCTGAGCAGCTGGCTTTTTCCTCAGGATCTGGCTGGGGTTGTGGTTGTGGATTTAGCAGGGTTGCTCCAGGGCTCTATGGGCTGTGACTGGCTATTGGCACACTGTCACTGTGCATAGTGGACTCTCCTTTAAGTCATCTCTGCCTTGTTAAATGAAAGCTCTGACGTCTGTGGATACTGAGTGGGTCAGAGAGTGTGGCAGGAATGGTGGATTACTTAAGTTCAAAGTTTTACCAAGCTTTTATAGTGCAATTAAAGCAATCCTTGCTTGTTCTTGCCAAATGATATAATTGAGAGAGCAAGTTCAAGAGAGCTCTGACATTTCCTATACTTAACACCCATTGTCTTTAGCAGAATTAAAGATTATTAGACAAAGAATTGGGTATTAATAGCATGACTGAACAAACAGAAAACCTAAGGATGAAATGCCACAGCACTGGCTACACTGATTGATGTATAATCTGTAAGAAAAAAAATGTAAAAACCAGAGTTGCTGGAAAAAAAATTAATTCAGGGATTACCACTTTAAAATGCTATGGATATGCATCGGTTTTGTATTATTCAGGTATACGAGACAACATATTGTAAAACATTGACAATTATTCTTATTAAGAAACCTCTTTGAGCTAAACCATAGAAAAGAGACATACAGGCAGATGTAATGGCTAAGGGATCTCTTTATTGTCATGCTGATATGTGAATAGAAATATACCAGGGTGGATGTGTACACATGTGCACACTTCATTCAGCCTCTGTCTTCAGTCTTCACAATAAACTAGCGTTGGGTACCTTCAGTTTTTCAGTGAATCATTTCTGTGCCTTCATTTTCTCTGCACTTTTTTTTCTTTCTCGCTACTGTTGCTTATTCTCTCTTCTGCCCCTCATTATCTTTCACTTAAATGTCAACCTCTTCTTTATTGCTCTTCTCTTCATATTTTGTCCATCTGTCGTCAGTCCTGCTTTCTCTTTGCACCTCTCCTTTCCTCTCATCTCTCTCTCCCTCTGTTGTGTCTTTAACATCTGAAAAGCATGTTGTCCTCCCAACAAATCATTTCAAATTATATTATGTGATTGAAAATATGGATGTAATAGATGCCAACTCGATTTCCGAAGTAATTCATAATAAATAACACAAACACTTTTTGAATGTATCGTTTATGCCCTCCATGCATCTTGTTCAGGGGTCTGAGTTTCTAACACGCAGCTTTCCAGAGATATTTATAAGGTCTTGTATGACATATGATATTGTATACAAAAAAGTTGACCCAAGATGATGTCAGTTGATAATTGATATTATTGATATAGTAAATGTAACAATATTACAGAAATTCCATTAGTAATGAAGAGCTCAGAGCTCTTTAAAAAAACTGAAGAAATGCAAAGACCAATTGCCACACCATCTTCTGACCCAGCTGGACCAACCAGTCCCAGAAGTGGTATTTCACCAGAAAGAGAGGGAAGAGAGCCAGCTAAACTTACCCAGATTGGACCTAAAAGAGCGAGCCAAAAAATGTGTAGTCGGCCCACCCCCTCTACTCTGACTACACACCTGCTCTGTTTACCTTGTCCACGCCGTAATGTTACCAGCAGAAACGCTGATATTTGCTCATTCCTGTTGCCTATTTGACTACGCTTCCAAAACTTTCACTCATCAACATAATAAAGGATTTTAAAATGTAACCAGACTGTGTTTACCACCTCAAGCGAATAAACTTATCCCCAGCTAGATCCATATTTAGAGGTACCTACCGAGCTAGTTTAGCTGGCTTGTTACCTAATGTTACATTGATCATACCCAGTGATATTATTGATGTCCCCTCCAGAAAATACTCTTAGGAAAATCCATGTTTGTGGTCCCCCACTCTAAGTTGTAATGAGATCTGCGTCCTCGTCTGTTATTAATTAGTTGAGGGCTCGTCAGCTCAGTTTAAGTTACAGGTCTACTTCTCCCTCTCCTCTCTACCCTGATTTACAGCTCCTTAATATTTTACATGTGATGAATCATTTAGACCCTGGTGACATTTTTTTTTTTTTTGTCTTTCAGATCTTGGTTAAAAATGCAATTTTGGTTTAACAAGTTAGATGAAGCCAGCTTTATGAGCAGCACAGCCACAACCTCTTTTGCCTGAAGTGGGGGGATGGATAAAGTTTGCTCTTGGTGTTTAATGATTTGTAACTTCAAACACAATAGTTTTTCTTTACCTCCCATTCTCTCACTTTTAGCAGATGAGAATGATATAATTAATAGAAGAAATATTTTAATGAACAGTGTATGTGTATGTACAGTTCGTATGCTCGTGAGTGTGTGGACAAAAAGGGTCCATTGTTATGATGTATTTTTCTGAAGTGTCTCTTCTCTCCCCTCCATAGGCATATTAAAACTTTACAGAGCATACGATCCAGACTTGAAAAGCCAGCTGTCCAATTTGTTCTACTCTGGTCATGATCTCTAAAGTGCCACTGTTGTTTCCAATTGTCTTGCAGACGTTTAAATTGCATTGAAAGACGATGCGGCTGCCCTATTGCCTGGCATGACATCAGTTGAGCTGGGGTGATTTTCCACATAATGAGACGTGTCTCATTGCCAGCAGCTCCACAAAGGAGTGCCATCAAAGCCACAGAGGGATTGTAGAGGCTCACTGAGTCACCAACTAATTTAAACTTCTGTTTTTAGGTGATCAGTGTAGGTGGTATTCCTGTCTGACAAAAAAAAAAAGAAGAACGATGCTGAAATAATGGAGTGCTGTTATGGTTTAGTTAACACTACATGCAGCACGAATTGTGGCATCAATGTCCATCTATTGATACTGAATAAGCCTTTGAGACATGTGCACTTTCTGTGATTATATTTGACCATGTCAGTAAAGCTGCTCTACACCTTCAGCCACATCATTTCAGTCATTCCACTGAAATCCAGGTTTAATACAGAGCAAAGATCTCGGGCAAACAACAGATATTAACCTGAAATGGACTCCCATGTTTTCCTGGCACTTACATGCCTGTGAACACAAGCCCTGGACTTTATCACCATCATTGCAACAGCAGCCGTTGTTGTGAGTGCATGTAATTGAATTTGGCTCAATACATATCATCTGTCCAAATAACTCATGGCTTACACAGCGAGTGTGTTTCAAAAGGGACTGATAATTAAATGAACTCCAGGCTCATGTTAGTATCTCAACCAATATGGTGAGATGGCTCCATCCAGAGACAGGCTGATCATTCATTACAAAGTGAAGGGGGAAAACACTATTGATCCTTATGAATCCTATACCACCATGGCTTGTCTGACAGGGAAATCTTGATAACTCTTACTTGGATTGTGGAAATCCTTTTGATTGTGCAGGGGATAAAATGCCAAAAGAAACTTTTCAACCTGCTTCTACTTTGACTGGGAGTTTATTCTCTTAACAAGTTTAATCTGTTCACATTCTGTGAAAAACTAAATCATGATGGGGTTTTATTAAAATATACACAGAGGTATTCACATTAGAAATCATCTGCTCTTACTGTGTCATCTGTCTGGTGCTGCATTAAGCTTGTAGTTGTATAAGTCAGGGTTGTGTAACAATTGGTACTGCAGGTTTTACCATTCTAGTATCATATTTGCAGTATCTCATAGGGTTGGGCCATGTGTAAGAATTTTCAAAGCGGTTTAATATTCAGCCAAAAACTGAACTAGTAAACCAGATTTCACCACTGCACTTCACTCTGCAGCCGTTCCCACTGAGCCCATAAATGAGAGCGGTTCCATAGTCCACTAGGACGGCTGTGACAAACCATGTTTTTATTTGTCAAAACAACCACTCAGCTTAACTTGTTAGAAATTAAGGGTTTCTGT
The DNA here is from genome assembly GCA_037974645.1 of Hollardia meadi. Taxonomy (NCBI): domain Eukaryota; kingdom Metazoa; phylum Chordata; class Actinopteri; order Tetraodontiformes; family Triacanthodidae; genus Hollardia; species Hollardia meadi. Next base: position 7,837 of record JBBPCS010002502.1, read on the forward strand.
CCACTGGAGCGCGAGGGTGCTTTTAATTTGAAATGCATACAGGAAGTGTTGATTTGTATTAAAAGCGTATTGCAGTACCTTTAACAGGGCAAATGGCTCAAAACGGAGCGGCTGAAAATGAGGCTTTGTACTGAAGTATTGTAGCTTGTAACATAAGCATAACAGCATAACCTGCACCAACTCATACTGATGAGAGTTCTCTCTTGTGGACATCTGTTGGAGAAGTATAGCAACACTGTTGGCATATTTCTCAACTCTAGTATAGGCCTCGATTACAACAACGCATAGGGAGGCAGCACCCTGTGACACTGAGCTAATCAGCTATCTTGGGGCTACTGCTAACTAATCGCATGCTGCTAGCTCTCTCCACCTACACTTGAGAAATACTGGTTCAGTCAGCTCGCATAAAGTCAAACCAGTTTAAGTTTGTACAACATACCAGACCGGAAAAACCAGAAACCTTCTTAACCCCAGTACCTAAGAATGATCCTTAGCCATTATTTTTGGGACATCAGTAGTGCACAGTATGTAATAGCATGGGGTTACTGCTCAAAGTTTGTCATGTAAAACAGAAGCACTCTGGTTATAAATTGGAGAGCCAGGAGAAGATAAAAGGAAATAAAATAAAAACAATAGGAGTGTGATGGAAATGACATCACCCTGTCATGCTCATGAATGGAGTTAGCTGGTTTATTTTGTGAAAGTTTTTCACATAATTGTTTTCTTAAATGGGTTTACTGTAGAGAGAGACACGGCGATTAAAGGCAACAAGTTACATATACACCCAGCTTTGTAGCTTTGTTTTTTTTTAATGTTGTATATTATCTTGCAGTGTTTTAGCACTTTGGTCTGTGAGAAAGACATTTCGTTAAGCTGTATACTTTGTATGTGGATTAATGACAATAAGTTGACTTGACTAAAGTGACTTGACTTGACTAGAAAGCTCCCAGTCGTCACAGGTGCAGTAGAGCCCACTCTTTACCGCAAGAGATAGAACTGATGGTTGAATTGACCTTTGTCCAGACAATGTGTCAGTTTTTGTCAGGGATGTGCTGTCAGTGCTGAGTAGGAGCAGTTGCCTCAGTTGTGACTGGCTGTGGTAATGTGGTGTAAGGCTGAATGGCTCACTGCAGCCATTCATCATTCTTTCCACTCTGACTCTGTCTCTGTCCGTGGTGCTGAATTCACTCACAGAGCAACATTCCTCTTTTTTCAAACGACTGGGCTAGTTCACTTTGAAAGTCGAGACTTTGCTCTTTCAGTGTTCGTTTTCAATTTTTTCATGAAAAACGCTTGTGGCATTAAATTAGCCGTTTAAAAAATGTGTGCTGACCTACTTTAAACCACACCCAGTGTCTCTGTTTAAGTCACTATTAGTTTTGTGGAAAAACCAAGTACCTGCTAATTCTGATTATTCAAAGTGCTTTTTAATTGAGAATACAATGGAATGGGTTTTTGGTTTTTTTTTTTAGCATTTGTGCTAATGTCTTTTTGTATCATACATCAGAAAGAGGCACATTTTCACTTTGAATCAATGATTTAAGGAAAGAATGGTAACTTTCCCAGCTAATCAGATCTTGCTGAGACAGGAAGTGAGGCTCACAGAGTGTTCCTGGCATGATGAGATCATTTATCACTTGGTTGCGTCTCAGCTGTACTGGTAATGCACAATTATGCAGAGAAAATATTTTGGATTAAAAGCTACTACACTTCCCCAAATCGAATAAGAAAAATACTCTGTCTTTACTTTTTCCTCACATTTTTGTCCCTATGTGGTTGTCACTCTCTCCCCACCTCTCTGTCCCCAGGAACAGATGTAACATTTATCTCATTTTTATCATCCCCTCTCTGTTTCTCTCACTCTGTCGTGTTTATTCCACACCTCCTCTTTGCATCTGCCTCTGTCATTTACTGTCTTTTCAATGCCCTATAAAAAAACCCCAACCCGCACCCTGATGCCCTGTCAGCTGTCATTACCCTCCTGTCACATCAATGGAAAAGTCAGAGTATCCGCTGCTCAGTGTTCAGCTTCTCCCCATCCATCCATCCCTCCCTGAAGGCATGAAGTAGCATTAGTAGCTCTCATTATGCACAGACATGACATAAAACCAATTCAAGGTCATTCAAGCAGCCACATATATTCCCTGTTCGAAGGGCTTATGCATGTGTGTGTGAGAAAAGAGCTAGGAGATGATTATCTTTCACACTGTGCTGCAATCTACTGTTTCAAATTGCTATTGTTATCAACTACTTGTCATTAGCTGGGCTGCACTGATTGGTAGGGAGGATAGACAGCAAGTGAAAGATCCGGGGGGCAGGATGGAGTGAGCGAGAAGGAGAGGAGAGGAGGGTTGGAAAGAGATAAAGAGGGAGAGCTTGAGTGTCTGTGTGAGGCTTTAACAAGATGGCATCTCGTTTCTTCTGCCTACTTCTGCTCTTCAACTGTATGTGTGTTTGTGTGTGTGTGTGTGTGTGTGTGTGTGTGTATATGTGTGTGTGTGTGTGTGTGTGTTGCCATGCATCTGTTGGATACCAGTCTGTCACTACGTGCTTAGTGATTGTTAGTTCTAAATGCAAAATCACACATTCTCTGCAGTGTTTCCGTCTGTTGGATCTTTCTGGTGATCAGACAGGTGCTAGGAAGATGTGAGCTAATTGCCTCACTGTGTGTGTGGGTGCATGTTTTTGGATGGGTGGTGGGGGGAGGAGGATGGCAACACTAGAGGGACAGCACGAAATAAAGCATTTCAAGACTGAGCAGAAATATTTTATCATTTAAGGCAAACAGAACTCTCCACAGCATACCTGTTATTACCGTTTTGGGCTACAGTTTGAATTCTAACTGCTCAGCTTAATTTTACTCATTACCCTTTGTTAAAATGTTGAATTCTCACAAAGCAAACAACACTCTCTCAGAGAAAGTTGGATGTAAGAAGTTGTGACCTGCGTTTGAAGAGAAATGATTCAATCAATTGTAAATGTCATGGGATCTGCAGAAGATTCAGGTTCAGGGAGAATGGGAGGGAAGCCATACTGGGTCCATCTTATTGACACACTGATCGTATAACTTGACTAGCCGAGTTGATATAATATGTAATATAGTATATATAATATATTATACTTTATATATTAATAATTAAATGTAAGATGAGAAAATACATTGTTTTTGCTTTCTCAATTCAATCTTCACTTTCCAGTCACATATTAACTGTATGATAAATTCCCTCTATAGCCAGTTAAAATTTGAAAGGGGATAAAAGCAATTGGGTTCTGATAAAACATTAAGTAACAGTGTATAGCATTAGTCTACAGTGCTGGAGCTGCCAGCTGTCTGCCTTAATTGTTTTACTTGTTATTTGTATTCCGAAGTGGAACACTGTTTCCAGAGCTCACCGTCTAAAACTGGTGTGCCACTGAGCCACTGACTCTGTGTTCAATAAGATGAGGTTGCTAGGCAACATATGGTGTGCGATTCACATAAGTCAGCAGATTTCGGGGTAATATTGCAGAGACACAATATTAAATTTCAAAGAGAAAAAAATTGCATCTCTGAATGCTCCCAAGAAAACATTTCTTTCCTCACTGTTCAAACTTTGTCAGATAATCTGTCTTGGACCTTTTATCAGCAGCTGTCAGTCTCTTCTCTGCCGTGTGCCCTCCTTCATCGTAATGTCTATTCTTGATTAATGATCTCTTCTCTGCCTCTCCTTCACCCTTCAACTCATTCCCAGTGGGGGTCTTGTCAAAATGACTTGGGCGTGGAGTCAGAGGTTATCATCAGAGGCTATGTGTGTGTTACTGCATCCTGTTTTCGCAGTTTTGCAAGTTTGCCTCTGAGTGCTTTTTTTTTTTTTTGGTGTGTGTCAAAGACCATGACAGCAGAACAAGGTGCTGATCATATGACACTGATGGCCCAGATGCACCCCTGACTCTGGGCTTTACTAATGGACCAGGGCTCCTCTGAGCCTCTAACTTGTCCTCCGAAATTTACCTCAGTAACAGGACACCTGTCAGGGGCTTGTATCGCTGCATCACTCCATGACCCAAAGGCAGGCGGTGATGGTGGGCCTCCGGCGGTATGCTTGGCAGCTTGGCAAGTGGCAGGTTGGAACATGATCAAAGTGCGCTGGGAGTGACTGTTGAGGGAGAGAGGAAGGTCCTGAAGGTTGAAGGTAAACAGCTGGCTCAGTAAAGCTGACTTTGGTCAATGTGAGGGTGTGGAAGAAAGGGCTGGAGAAAAATGACCACTGGCCGCTGATCACGTGCTTGATGATTTTAGCCCAAAGAATGTGCAAAAATGTATTGACTTTTTTTGACCAGTCAACATTAGAGGCAGGCATCTTATTCTTTGATATGCCAGAATTCCTGTGTGCTGTGCCTTCTGAATGAGTTTCTGTGTATTTTATTGCCTGTGATATATGAGACTTGCGGTGATTTTTCTGCCTTGGAGCATGAAGCCTCATCTCTGCCAGTCACATAAGCTTATATAAGAACGTATGCCAGTTAGTGGACACTTGTAGGTAAAGTTCTTGCAGTGGTGCTTTTACATACATTTTTAAAATAGTCGTCTGCAGTGGGAATCGTACCTTTAAATGTGTCAATTTTTAGTGCACAATAATGCATATTTCATGCTTGCTGGGCTCTTTAAGTGTACACACTGTAAAGCTGTACACACTAGTCACTGTCAGATATTTCAGAGGAATGAAATTCTAATATTTGTTTCCCAATTCAATTTGAAAAACACATCCACATGCCGCAAAGGAAGATGTTCCCCTAGCAAGACAAATGTACCTTTATGCTCTTAAATATACACTAAGTTATGCTGTTAGTAATCTCTTTTTTTAAGTAACTTAATTGGGTCGGACATGAAACTACCCTGAGTAGATGCTGTAGCTTTTTATTTACTCTTGAAAACAAAAGAAAGACGATGGTCAGGCAGTATGCTTACAACTAATGAAGAATTACCCTGGAGCTGTTCTTGGCAAAGATCTTAAAGTTACGTGCACTTCACATTGATTGTTGAGACTGTAATTACAGCAAAAAAGTTTCTCACAGGTTTTAATGGGACTGAATGCAAATGAATATCAAAGTCAGGCAGATGGTCATGCAGTATGTGTCACAGTTCACCATCTTTCAGAGACAGCTGGACTGGGTTCTTACCTACCTCTATGAAGGCCTCCAGGCTTTATGCATAATAAACCACAATGGGGCTGTCTGAGGGACATTCAGTGCTCTTTGATCATTTTAAATGGCTGCTTGTGATTGCCACTGTTTCCATCTCCTTGTAGCAGATGTGTGTTTACAGCAGCTGGCAAATGCTGGTGGCAGGTGCCTGCGGTATTGTCGTGGAGACAGGGGAGAGATGAGCCCAAATTAAAGTAGCAAGTCTATAATACTCTTGATCTTTAACAAGGCACACGTGTGTCTGCATGTCCACACACAAACAGACATTGGGCCTCATGCAAGAAGCGAGATACAAACAAATTTTCTCTTATTTTTGTTCGTCTCCACGATTTTCTCTTATTTTGTTAGTACCCATTGATTTCTGGGATTCACCAATGTTTTCTTATTTTTGCTCTTCTC
>JBBPCS010002503.1:0-13415 GCA_037974645.1 Hollardia meadi
GAGAGATAGAGAGAGACAGAGAGAGAGAGAGAGAGAGAGAGAGAGAGAGAGAGAGAGAGAGAGAGAGAGAGAGAGAGAGAGGAACGAGGGAGGGGTCTCCCTAACATCCACGAAAAATGTCCCTCCTGCAAAATCCCTTTTGATAATCCTCTGCATTATGGAATTATAGTAGTCATATTGGGGAGTGCTATCTTCTATTGGATAAGACACCATGAAGTAGCCTACAATAAGAAGTCTTTAAACTCATGTCAACCCAATCAAATCAATCATGAGAGAACGATGCTGTGTAGCAGCTGTGGAATTCCACTTGTTGCTTCAGAGGAAAAGCTGTTTGTTTTTGTTTTTTTTTTCATGGTTCCCCCCCCCCCCCCCAAGGCATTTAAATCCCTCCTGACATCCAAAAAGGCTCAGCAGGTATCCTAATACCGTCAGAAATTCTTATTAGACTGCCACAGGAGTACAGCAAAGTTACAAAGGTAGTGAACACATGCCACAGTATATAGACGCAGCCTCAGGAGGAATAACTGAAGAATATTACAGGGTATTTTCTCCTTTGGTCAGCTGCACCTAATCCACAAAACAATATATCTAGTCTCTAACCCTTCTGACACCGTAATGTCAGTGCAGTTTTATCTGCTCAGGTCAAACGTCTGCTATTAATTTAGGAAAATAAAGGGAAAAGTTATCTTTTGTGCTTGTGAACACTGAGTCTTTTAGACGTTCAACAAACTCAAGCTGAGCAGAGGTGTCTTGGGAGAAGCTCACTATTACAGGTCTGCAATAACTCTTCCAAAGGGTCAGATGCAACGATGCCTCCAATAAAACTAAAGTGTGCACAGTCCATCCAGCCTTGTCCAAGTCCTGTTAACCCCCGTCCCTCCACACATCCATCCTCCTCAGGGAGCCCCTGGAGTGTGAATGAAAATCATGTACGAAGAGCCAAACATGATCATAGTGAGTGCTATCAGCCAAGTTTTCTTTTTTTTTATGGAGGGATTTGGGAAATTGAAAACCAGTGCACCATACACACTATAAAAAGTCAGAGAGGGTGTAAGAAGTATGCACTTGAATGATCGAGCGCACGCTCACATGCACAAGCATAGATAGAGTTTGCAGTTGTGTGTTTCATTCATCATTCAGTATGCAGCAGCTTCGAGGTCCAGTCAGACCTTTTTATGGAGCCACAGCAGAACCAGCATGCCCATTCAAGCCAGTAGACTATAATCAGTCCCAGACAGGTCTGCTCTCCACCAACGTGAGCGTGCTGTAAAATCAATAGCATGCTGTATCTGTCCTTGGAAATCCATTACAACAATAACTTTAGCCGACCCAAGACTCCTTAACTGTTGAACACCAGTCCACCCATCAGCCAACAGCAGCTGTTGATTACATCTATCGGAGAAAAATGTTTTTTTTCTCAATGCGATTATGTTATTTTCGATGATTCCTGAGCTAACATGGAGTCGAAGGATAATTGCATGTTATTGTGGGCATGCATATGCCCCTCGATTCCTTATGGCAGTCCACCCCTTTGACCTGAAAACACAATGTTGTGATTGAATGGTTGTAATTAAAATGTTCTCCTGGTTTCAGCCCCACAGCGCCGTCGCTTTCAGAGGAAAAATAAACATACTAAATCGTGTTGATAGTCTGACAAAGCTATAGGGGTTACCAAATCTCATTATGAATATAAAACAGATAATGTCATAAACGCGTGAAAACTCTTGAGCGGCCAATAAAATAATAAACTGCACACACAAGCAGTTAGACAGGCCATTCAGACAACAGTGATAACAAACAATAGCCCTCATGCAGGATAGCATGATTGCCCCTGCTGTGTCAGATGAAAAGGTTTCGGTTCATAATCCTGCTGGCTCCAGAGAGACAACTGAGGACTCAAGGACCTGTCCTTGAAATGCCAGCACTCCATCCAGGCCCATCCTCAGGTCAGGAAACACATTACGGATCCGCATCAAACTACTATCATAGGAAGGATGTGGAGTACGCATGCAACCCGCTCGCGCTCTCACTGAAGTCCATGTCCACGGGCCTGCACACGACACCACGCTTACTTTGAAGTAGCTGCCACTGCTCAAGAGGTGTTTTTCCTTTGTTGTTGTTTTGACTAAAGTTGCCAAACATTTCTCATCAGTTGTAGGTCATGTTCCCAATCAGTAGGCGGTCATGGCGAGCTTACTGACTAGAAGGAGCGGTGCTGCTGTAAACTTACATGTAAATTATTTATAACTATAACTAATTAGCCGTAAAGCTAATGCTTTGAGTGGAATGCAGCTGGTCGATGTGGTGTTGAACTCCTGCAGCTCAAAGCAAATAGTGCCTGAAGTCCTTTCCTTTGTAAGGTTGTCAAAAGTACCAAGGCGTCTGTACTTTTTCAATACCACATTTTTCAAACAACACCATAGCTGCCTTTGGGAGTAGCGAAAGTACCAAAGTTACGGATCTCCGATCAGATGTTCAACCCAAGGCTGCACAGATATTATTACTAATGTTGGTATGTATTCAGCAACTTTGTCTGTAGGCTACTACCAGCACTGTCCGCAGGATATTAACCTACAATATTGATGTATTATCACCTTATAAAGATGATATAACGAATATGTTAGCAAACATCCAAACATTAGCATTTATTTAGTCATAATTCTGCCCACAACGTAAGTCTAATACTCACTCTCCTCCCTGAGGTAAATATCTGGCTCTTTAGCCGCTAAATGCTACACTTCTGTTTGGGGTTGGGAATGTAGCTTACAGTGAATTTATTAGAGCTTTTTTCTTTTTCTTTTTTTTTTAGCAGTCACCTGCCTGCTGTTGAAAACAACGTTCATGAGAGACGTGAGAGTGGACCTAAAGCATTAAAGTTGTGGGACAGAAAACCAAAACAATTAGCTAAAAGAAGCTACAACACACTGTAGACCTGCAAAAGTCAACTCTCTCTGGGTTTTTCAAGTGATCCCTTTCACGTCATATATTGTCTTTTTTTCTTTCCCGCTGTTAATATAAAATATTGATTAGGGCTGTAATTTTACCTCCAACAACAACAATTATGATATAGAGTATGGTTGTACATCACTTTTCAACCAAGAGGCACAAATAGTTTTCCAGAGAGGAGTGAAAAGAGCCACACAATCTCTTCTTATTTAGACTCTCTCTTCAATTCAGGAGATTGAGTTGATTTCAGTCATTTATAGGTCAAAGTCAATGACTACTGTGTTGTAAACTCACCTATTCCATGTGACCGCTGTGCAGGAAAACCACAGGTCCCCCTCTGGTGCAGTTTATGAGGCCACCTTTCCAATCTGCAGAGGAGGAAGCAGCATCCTGCTTTAGCATGCCCCTGAGGCATCCCCACTGTCACTCTGTTTATCTGACCTTTCACCTGGCAGGAGGAAACAGGACGTCCGTGCTCTTGTGTTTGTAAAGATAACCCAGAGCACCGCCTGTTCTCGCTCTCTAAAGTGTCAGAGATGGCTCATGCGTTCAATAATTGTTCATAGTTGCGCATTCTGCTTTGATGATGCTTAATAACATCCTTGATTATACCAAGTGAGGTCGTGGAAGTGCGCAGTGCCACAGCTGCAGAAAAGGATCAAAGACGGTGTTTATTTAAGAAAGCAAAAGTGAGTTGGTTTATTTGCATCAGCAGGTTTTACAGCAATTGTTTTGGTCTTTGTCCGGAAGTGACCCGACATATACTTGACATGCAATGACAGCAATGCAAAATACACTACAAAGACGTCAATTTTAGTTATTTGCATTGAAAATAACAATGTGTGCATTATGTCATATACTTGTTCAAATGTAGACACATGTAATGTATATAAATCAATGGACAAATAATGACAAATCAACAGAACTTATACGGTGCTGTGAAGTTATATCAGAGAACACATCTGAAATTAAGTTCCATTTGATGAATAAACATAAAGAACCATTTAATCAAATATAACGCCTCACAGTAAAGTGCATAATTCCTACATACTGATTGAACTCAGTGGTGATAAAAAATTTTTTTAAAAACTTTCACAAGCAAGCCTAACAATAGTCTGAGTTGATGAGAGATAATTATTCACATTACCACTGGAAAGGTCGACAAGCTCCATCTACAGCGTCTTGAGATATTTGGCTGAACAGTAAAGAGCCGGTATGTCTTCAAATGTAATTTTAATGTAACCCAAAATGGATGAATATTTGTTTTTAATCTTGTTTCTGCTGATTTCCCCTGAAAACTGAATGAGCCTCTTCAGAACGGTTACGGCACTGTGAATTTTTATATGGTGAGTATGGCAATTTTCATAACATTTCAAGGCTTTTAAGGTTCGTTGCACATTCAGAAAATTGAAGCATCTGATGATTAAAGCATGGAAGAGTCTGACATGTTAAACACACAATGCTAAAAATAGCAGTGCTGTCATTTAATAGCCGAGTGATAACAGCCATTGGTCAATAAAGGAATGGGACAGCTCTTACATACTGATACACTTTTATTGATTGTGCCCTGTTAGCTGGACAGAGCGACAGCAGGGTAGTGGAGGAGTTTGATAGGCTGAGGTTTCCGACTACTGTCGCCAATGCACGGGCTGAAGAAGGGGAACACCTTGCCCCTCGGCCCGTTGGTGAATGAGTAGAGCAGACTCATATCATCGGCGTTGTAGAAGGACACCCTCCTCTCCTCGCAGTCCAAGAAAACCCCCAGCCTCTGAGGGGAAGAGCTGAGCTGAAGTCTCGTCCAGGGCTGCGTGCCGGCTGAGCACTCGTTCCCATTGCGCATCCGCAGCGTCCAGTAGCCGCTTTCGGGGCTCAGCTTGATCCGAGCACGCCGGTCTACGGCCTCAGATGCCACGCCCAGGTCCCACTTGGGTTTGGAGCCAACTTCTACCTCCCAGTAGTGTCGGCCTGACTGGAAGCCCTGGGAAGCCAGGATGTTGACACACTGGAGGAAACGCTTGTTGTGGTCCATATATGGCAACACAACGTCCCATTCGACTGCCACAGTTTTGTCCCTGGAGATGTGGACGCTCGGGTGCGCCGTGTCAACATCGAACGTTAATGGGGAAGGGCCTTTGGGGTGAAACGATTCATTGAATAATATCAGCCATAATATTTTCTGTAATAGGATTCAACGGTGTCATATTTTAAATTGAAAATATAACCTACCAGTGGAACAATGGTGCCATTACTGTCATTCTCTAACCACTTCAACATCTTTATATAATACTCTATAATTATTCCATATTTACTCCCATTGTTGAGGCACAACCACACTTTAGCTCAAGCTTTTTGCGTCTAATGAAGCACATCAGCACAGAGGGGAATGTTACCTGGCTTCAAGTACTTGAACATCTTTCTCCATGTGATGTACTGTAATGGGGCCATGTATTTACTGCTGAAAGTGTTTATATCAAACTCCGGGGCAATATCCACCTGTACACATTGTCTGTCGGAAACAAAGCAAACATTTCAGGGACATTTATTCTAAGCACAAACTCAGCACTAGGTGGAAATGGAAATGTAGAAATCAAACAAGAAAATGACAGGTGCAAAAGTGCCAAAAGCAATCCATCAGTCATAATGCTGAAATGAACACTTACCTTAGCTGCGGGAGCTAGAGAGAAAGAAATGGAAAAAAAATCAAATTAAACTACTGCCATTTTCAAAATGATGCAAAGCAAGTCGAGCTCTCAGTAAGCAGAACTGACTGGTCGGTTGCAGGAATATAGAAGATGAAGATAAAGATCAACCACCATTCACCTGTCTCTTTTTCTAGAAGAAGCCACAGGAGAGACGTGTTGTCCGCTCTTATTAAAATCAAAGTGAAGTCATTTCAGTGTGCGGCGGTTGATTTTTTATCTTCACCAAGTCACCAGTTTGACGGCTACTTTGAGCCGAGATCTCACCTCAGTCAGCACGACATTCTCAGTGGCAGCGCTAGCCTGCTGCAACGCTCTCATATGGTCCTCCAGCTCCCTCATGGCCAGCTCAGCAGCCTCTAGGTGGCGCTGGACTTTCTCCAGCTCCTCCTGCTGCTCTTTCCGTAGCTGCTCCAGCACGCAGCTCTCCTCGTCGTGCAGGATCTGATGGAGAGCGCCGAATTCCCCTTTGATACGTGCCTGCAGATCTGCTCCGACTCTCTGCGACAGGGAAAAGTGACATGACGTTACATGTTGAGGACATAACGCCCCATCCTGCTTTCTTTGTATGAACACATTTTTCATTGTTGCCAAGTGGCTTGGTCCATTAAAGCTCTACATAACTTACTCCAAAGTGCACATCTCTAGAGACAAACAAGTGTTAATTAAGCTACACTTCACATGCATCAAAGAACTAAAAAACTACAGACTGTTTAAGCAGGGAAGGACTTCCTGCATACACAACCAGACTCACGCTCTTATCTTCCATCTGTTGATCTTAGATGTGTTTTTGTTTCTATTATCCCCATCTGTGCACAGTTTGTCTTGTCTTGTCACGCAGTCTTGTCGTTTAAGCAACTTAAAGCAAAATCGCTTAGTTTAACACACCGGGTCTTTCTGATGAAGCAAATCTGGCAGAATCATTGTCATGTAAGAATAAGACTGCACAGCGGTAAGGATTTCCTATGCATAGTTGACACACAATGAAGTTAGAGGTTAGAAAGATGTTTACGCAACCAAGCGCAAGATCATTATGTTTTACATATCAAAGCACAAACTGTCACTTAACACATCTGCAAATACTGCTAAATATGCACAGTGACATACTGCAAACAGCCATTAAGGAGGGACGTGCATTCTTATCTGTTAAGTGCTGCTATCCCACGAGTTCCCCGCAGGAGTGTACCTTTATGGTATCCATCTTGTCTTTGTCTCTGCGAATACTGTTGATGAAATCCTCCTTCTTCAGGCGATGGCTCTCCAGTGTCTCTTTCAGTTGTTTCTGTACAGGAATATGCAAATCAGATTAGGAACAGAAACAACAGCCCTTTTTACACAGGGATTGCACAATATCGCCGCAACGAAGACCCTTCTCTGTGACGCCTTTGTTTATTTACACTGAAAAACGTAACGGCGTCATAACGCCGCTCCACTGTGTGATTTTATATAGCAAGCCGGCATTCTGCAATGAAAAGAGGCATGACGAAGTAACACAGGAGCGTTGGAGTCTAGTGTGACTTTTTACATGCGCAACAAGCAGCGCTTTGTAAACAATGAAATAACATGACAATAACAATCATTTACCGTCCCCGTTAGGTGGCGGATTATCTTGTTCTCTACTCGGAGGTTAAGTAGCTCCTGAACCTTGCGTTGTCTCCACAATCTGTAAACATTTTCAGTTGTTCTTCTTCTTCTTCTTTGAGTTAGCTGCTAACTGCTTTTAAATGTCCCAGTTGAGGGTCGCACACACAACATGTTGACAAAACGTCACAGCCCTGTCTCGTCGTTCCGCCTCGCCGGGTCACTCCCATTTACACAGACATCGAGGTGCAAAAGGCCTGCAATGAACGGGCTGTGTAAAAGGGGCTTTTACTGAGTGACCCGAAAAATAGCCCTGCAATCACTATCTCAAAATGTTCTGTTTTTGTTGAGACTGATACCTTTTGTGTGTTTAGTCAACTCCATGGTATGTTCTAAAAAAAGTACTTTGTTTTGCTGTTTAAATGGCCATGTTACTGAAAGATGTTTTGAATATTTTGAAACACGCTGTGTAATCTAGTGCAGCAACAGCACAAACCACAGCCTTAAACAAATTGTTTAACATTTTAGTAAGCATGCTTTCTCTTTCCTAAAGTCTGGTCGTGACCGTGATGTTGCCAGGCATCTAGCAGTGACTACAGGAAATGACTGCACCCAGTCAAGCTATAGTCCCACACACAGAGCCTCTTATAACTGCCACATGTTGATTTTACAGTTTTTGAATGGATTAAACAAACAGACAGACAGACAGACATCACATGTTAATCAGTGAGCTGGGCAGGTGGATTTTACTACCTTTAGACCCTTGTTTCCAGTCTTAACGCTAAGCTAACCAGCTGATGGCTTTAGCCTTGTGTCTACTGCAGAGAGTAATAACATATCTTCTCTGCAAGATAGCGGGTTATCCAAAATGTTAAACTATTCTTTTAGAAAGAACTATGAAGTGAAATAAACACATTTTGAAACAGTGTGTGTAGGATTACAGTAGGTAGGATTTATTACAGGAATGTAGAGCTTGTTTTCTTAACGTGGCCTTGTCATGCAAAGTAATATAAAAGGGAGTGGGGAGTGAACTTTGCCCTGAGCAATCCAAGTGAGATATGTTCAGGGTGGAACAACAGTAAAATAAACAGATGTGGACTGAAACATAGAATACAATCGTACACAACTTATATAACTCAAAGGTTACAGAATGTTCATTTTAAATCGATCAGTTTACTTTGGCCCAAAAGATTATTTGTATTAGATTACCAATCACTTAATGACACTTTCCAGATGACAGAAGGTAAAGGCATGAAAAGCAGCCAGAGGGATCATGGTTAAACATGCAGTGGAGGCATGAACTCACCTCTAGGTTCTTGATGTAAGTGTCCGAGGTGGTGGCCCTGATCTTCTCCACCATGGCTGTCACAAGGTAGTTGGTCTGAAACTGCTTGGAGCTGAACTCCTTGCGGCACTGCGGGCAGCTTACAGGGCCCTGGGTTCCCCTCCAGTACCGGGAGATGCAGGGTTTGCAAAAGTGGTGCATACAGGCCAACATGACAGGCTCCCGGAACAGGTCACAGCAAATGGCACATGTCAGGTCTTCTCTCAGGCTGCCTTTGGAAGATGTGGCAACAGCGGGAGCAGCCATGATGCAGGACGGTTTCCTCGCCAAAGTGTGTCCACACGGAGGAAGCGAAAGCAGAACTCTGGAGGGAGAGAGAAACACTCCCTTTCTGGAGACAGATCACAAGGCGACTGGCCTCTTCAGTCAGCTGAAATAAAATACAACACAATAAAGTTCACATTCTACAGCAACAATTTCCTGTTGTGTGTCACTATATTGCGTTATTCACTCGCTAAATCCGGATCCAGCAGAGAGGGTTGTTCACCTCCAATCTCAAGCTAATAAATCGGTGCAAATAACTCTCCACTTGCTTCTAATAACACCCTAAGCACCTACTTCAAGTGTAAAACGAGAGCCAGCCCAAGTGTGAATGTTAATCAGATTGACCAGGAGTAGAAGTCAGTTGATACATCACAGGACTCGGGACTAAGCTAGCTTGTGATTTGTATTGTTACAGCAACGTTTGGTCAGATGTTTTTTTGTTTTGGGTTTCCCCTCTATGGCGCCTGCTAACGTTAAGCTACGTGCAGCAGTCACTAAATAGTCTCTGTAAGCAACATAAAGCGAAACAAATTCAAAACGTCGACACGGTGACTGTAATCAACTTTTGGTTAACACTTTGATAGACCTACGTTGTCTGTTGTTCGGAGAATTGTGTGTCCAAATAACCTCAAAGTCCCTCTCCCTCGGCTGTTGTTTGGGGAACAAGACGTTCGCGTGTACTGCGCATGTGCCAACTACAAACGCGCCTTTGATTGGTCGGTCGACAGGATCAGTCAGTTACTTTTTCTCATCTCCAGTAAACACATTTTCTGTTTCACTCTGTTCAAAAGCTACATTTCTCTTTGTTCCTCTACTGCAGATGTTGCAGAAGCGGCCGCTTGCTCTAACATCAGTCTCATTTTATTAGTTCATTTAACTGATCAATTATCTTGTTCATGTTTATCCCTCTAAATGATGCTAAAAGCCTCCTCCACAATGTTTTTGAGGATAAAATTGCGGTGGAGGAATACTAAACACCACTAGACCACTACAGAATTTTAGGGTTGCACTTTCATAATGCTTGAGAACATGATTTTCACAAGAGTGTTCAAAATGAAAGGTATCCTGACTTTTAAAACACAACTCCACAAATGCTATACAAGCTATGAATGCTCAAGTTATTCAAATGCTGCACCTGCATCATAGTGATTTTTATTTCGGACTTGAGAAAAGGTCCTCCTCGAGCCACAGTAGAATGAATAATACTCCATGTATAAAATCTGTTTAGTGCACCTGTAACTATAGCTTTTGCCAAACACCCACTACCTATAATTTGTATGCTCAGTTAATGTGGAATGCAAACTCCCTCTCATGTTGTAAAAACTTCCAAAATTCCCATAAACAATACCAAGTACATGGCATTGGTGTCCTCAGTGGTAACAGCCCTGCTTACAAGCCACATACTAATAAATGTATGTTTAATGGGACACTTATTTTTTATTGTCTCTAGGGCCATATATATTATATATGGACATGCAACTTGATCAGAGGTCAACCAGGTCAGTTTGTCTATACACATTGGCCTTGTCTTAGAGTAAATTAAAAGTACACCGGAATTGTAACTGGAGCATCCCACACAAATGTTTACCCCAAGAATCTCATTTGTAGACTTCACACACTTTCCTTCCTTTTCAATCAATATTTTGAATCACTGAAGAATTAAAGGCTGTTATCTGGATTGGACTGCACCCTCCACCTGTCGAGTTTAACTTATGTGAGAAACAGTTAGAGCCACAGGAGAAAGGCGGAGGCGTGAATGGGATTTCTCAGTTTGTCTGGCCCCCACTCCCACATTCATTAATACACACAGCCTACACACAGACGGAGAGACAGGATGAATAACCCTCATAGTGTGTGCGCCACTGTGAGTTTTGTGGCTGTCTGATGTGAGGATGCCGCAGTCTGTCATCATGTCATCAGATTGGTGGCACCAGTGCTCTCAGAGAAGCCTGACAGAAAAAAGTAATCAGATGGAGAGCAGTTGCCCATACAGGATCCCTGACCAGATGCAGGGGAGTTCTATACAGAGCTCACTAATCAGGTACGTGCAGATAGATATGAGTACAGGTGAATGTATGAAGCTGCAACATCTTACAGTAAAACCAGTGGTTTCACGGCCACACTGTAAAACCTCCTCAGCACTTTTCAGAACCTGTTGGAGATAAGCAAGTTTGTGGCAAGGACAGAAACCCTTTATCAGTAATGCATGCAAGTCAGTATGAGAGCACTGGTCAACCTTGACTGTCAAGTGGTCCGATGCACACGGAGCCTGGGGAGGCAGCTCTCATAATTGAAAGAATAAATTGAGGCGGAGAGGCAGTTCGCCCCAATCAATAAGGGTAATCTCTGTTGCTGAGTCAATCAGTGCCCAAATCATTGCATCACCAAATAAAATCCCATCAAGACGACCAAAGGGTCTTACATAATGTTGCTCCCTGAACGACAAATCTGAGCCGGGGCGGTGAAAGGCAACGCTTAACAGCTCCAGGGAAATGCAGAAAATGAGGCTCGAGGGAGACATGATCTCCTGCTCTGTTATCAAAACCTTTGTTCATGTCTAATTTCAAATGACAGCGTATTTCAGGTGTCTCCCTATATGATCGCAGGACACTTACACTACATTTCTGTCCTGTGGGTAATTATACAGGTCTGAAGAGAAGAGGCATTGCAGACAGAGTCATGGGGGCGGACTATTTTGTTTTTTTGTTTCAATATTTCCTAGCTTGATTCCAGGCTTGGTGAGTGTGCTTTTTATTACAATACTTTTCTGTATTGTGGGCAAAATTAAAATCATCTGTTAGAATTGTCCTGAGAACTATCCAACTCGTTTTAGAAACCTCTCCAAGCTTTGCTGCATCACACGAAGGACGATGGCTACAGGCCCACTACAACATGATGCCATTCATTTAAACCTCATGACAAGTGAAATCATTCAGGTGAATAACTAAAATACTGATTGAAGTTCACAACCAAACCCTAAATGTTCAGTACAGTGCTTTTTTTTTTTCTAATGGTGTCACCCAAATTCCCCTTGAAGTGTCTACAGCTTAACAACCCATTCACCAAGAACTTAATCTATTTTAGGAAAAACTGGGAGCTCACAGAAATGAGCTCTGAGAGATTTGTCTCTTTATTGTCTTCCCAGGAAATCAACTAAATCTGACAGCCGTTTCAAATGACAATGGCTTGTTGCACAACAATATGAAGTCTACTTTTAATGTTATTCATTTGATTGCTGGAATCAGATCAGTTGTGACAACGTGTGGTGTCTCAAATAAAGCAATATACCGGTATGAGGGTTTGCTTTACGATGCTGCATTGATCCAAAGTTCATTCAGAATTGTACACAATAACAGGAGGGAAAATAACAAGCGTTGAAAGTGGAAAGCCTGCCTGGAAATAAAGTGAATCATAAATGGAGATAAAACTAAACGCCATAAACACAGTGAAGTGACACCCTTTACATGACATCCAGTGGTATTCAATTCATTTTCTTCACTGTGTAATGCGCTGGAAATGGAATGAAAAAGATGCCTCGCTTGAAAAATGTGATAAACAGAGCGCAGTCCATGCGCAGATCTCCGATGGCAGTCCCTGGCACTGATGTGGACGCTCACACTGAATCCTGTAGACCTGCCTCAGGGACGCACGGTCGAGCCACAAGATGCGCACTATAGGCGCTGCAGCTTGGGAGGAGCTTCGGGTTTTTTCCCCCACTTGTTTCACGCCACTCTCGAATGAAGACTCGTTTGCAAAAGGAGATATAAGGGGAAAGGTGAGTCCTTTAATATGTGGATAGCGTTCATTTAGACTTCAAATGATGATTGCGAGGTTACTTTAGTGACAAAGATGTATCACCGAGGTGAAGGATGTTCAATTATCTGTTCTTTTTATGACTGTGTAATTTGTAGTTACTGAAACTATTAGATGTGCGTAATTTGGATGTGAGAGGAACATTTGAAAAGCAGGGTGAACAAGTGTTTAAATGACGTAGCACAAGAGACTGTTTGTACTGGAGGTAAACGTTTTGCACCTGTCTAGTCGGTTGAATGAGCCGTGAATAAGCCGTGAGAGCTCTCTTTTGGGGAATGAATGCGCACTATTCAGTAAGTTCAACAAATTACGCACGAGCGAAGCATCAATGCATATTCGATTGGGAATTGGGTATTTATCATAATCATTTATCATTGATTGCAGTGCGTAGAGTTCACTAGAATCCGGTTGTATTGTGGCTTTTATTTATTTATTTATTTTTGCTCCAGCAGGTGTATGGTAACGGATTCAGTGGCACCAGCTTGCCTCAAGTCATGGACTGCCATCGCTGATCAGAAAAGGGTGCTTTGACAAATTACTGACGCTTTGTAAAGTGCACATGTCGCCTGGAGTCTGCTTGATAGATCACCAATGCGTGTGGCTGTCTGCTGTATGGCCAGTGCCACAATCATGACCTCAATGTCAGGGGTCCCTGGAGATTCAGAGTTATCCTGCCATTCATTTCGGGACTCACGATGTGTGTGTGTGTGTGTGTGTGTGTGTGTGTGTGTGTGTGTGTGTGTGTGTGTGTGTGTGTGTGTGTGTGT
>JBBPCS010002504.1:0-13413 GCA_037974645.1 Hollardia meadi
TGTGTGTGCGTGCGTGCGTGCGTGCGTATGTGTCTCTGGATGGTTGAGCCATGAGTGTATATGAATAATTTCAAATGTGTCTGGATACATGTTTCATCCCATTATTACTGTTGCTATATGCTGTGCAATTGTGTGTGCTTCCTTCCCTGCTGGCAATATGCATATGGGTGGATACTGTTTGCATAATACACGTGTGTGCATGTGTGTGTGTGCATGTGTGTGTGCATGTGTGTGTGTGTGCATGTGTGTGTGTGAAGGCAAGTTCCTTCTTAAGTGTGCGAACATATGTTTCCGTACATCCATGCTGTCTCAATCTGTGCACGTTTGTTGAATTCATATGGGTTTTGCTTCACATTACAATGTCTTTCTGTCAATATATATATTGTATGTGCGTGTGTGCACACAGGGCCTCCTGGTGAGTGTTGCTGGTGACAGGATTTGATGGTGACTGGTACCCTGTGGCTCTCTCTTTATCTCTCTCACTCTGCATTTCACCACACAGTCTACCATTTTTTTCCTCCCAACTCTTAATCTTCCTATAACTCCCTGTCTATCTCTCCATCTTCAGCCTCCCCCTCCCCTCTACCTATCAGGGCAGACATGCACCATTTTCTCTAAATGGAGTTCAGACATTTGGAACCTATTGGACTGGGCAATGAGTAGAAACGGCTAAATATACCAATAAAGATTGGGTGGTGGGAATGGTGGAAGCTTTCAGGACTCAACAGAGCGTAACATGTGTGCAAGGTTGTGAGAGTGTGTGCGTGTGTGTGTGTGTGTGTGTGTGTGTGTGTGTGTGTAGGGGCTGCACTGAATGCAACAAGTCTGATGACCTTCCTTAATTGGCTGTTGGCAGCATGAAACATGAATATGCAAAGGTGAACTTGCAGAGGAATGCTACGAGATGCCAGCTGCCAGTCAGCTGAAGTTACTGTGAGACTATCCAACTTCTTTCTCAAAAATAAGTGGTTCAAAACCAGGACATAATAGATACCAGTGGTGTTTTTGACCCCTAGTAGTGTAGTAAAGCTATGTTTTGATTGCCAGGCCCCTGCTTTCTTTGTATATTTTGATGTACAGGCACATGCACTGCAATGCACATGGATACCATGAGCACAGGGGTTGGCAGGTTAAACGTTTTTGCCCACTGCAGAGGGGAGTAACAGTGGCAGCAATGCAGTAAAAGGTAGGAAATGCAAATAAAAGGAATTCAGGTTTTCGCCCAAAAGGCTTTGAAAATAATTTTTTACCTTTAAAATATTATGAAGTAAGAAACATTCAGACCATGGTGATGTATACAGTGATTTTGTTTAAATATATATATATATCCTGGACCACTAAACAGCTAAATTTGTGTTTATATGTACTAAAAAAAATTCTATGGTGCCTTCACAGGGGTAAAGATTGTATGTTAAAAGCATGTTTGCTTGATAAAAAGGTATCTTCGCCTGTCACACTCTACACACTCTTCTCAACAACTCTACCCCAGGCTGCAGCACTAACCCAAAATTGGATTTCCTTATCCAAGACTAAATATGTCCCTTCATTAACATGGATGATGTCACTGATGCCAAGTCTGTGTTTTCTTATAGGTAACGCTTCACAGACACTCAGATGCACAACTCTACCAGCTGCAATGTCTCCAAACCGGCTGACTTGTTTTGCAACATAAATACAACTCCTAATGAAAGAGAAATCCAGCAGAGACAACAAAACAACAAAAGAAATGCAGAACCACAAAAGAGGGAGAGAAAAAAAAACATCACGACAAATACTGTATAAAGGAGAGAGAATAGCTGAAAGAACTCTGATGCCACTTCTTCGGGGCTGGTATCATCCCTCTAGCCTGTAGCTCAGTATAGAAGCTTTACTACAGACTTAGACTGACTCCAGTGAACTACTAAAAGAGGGCCACAAAAAGGTCATGTGTGTGTCTTACTGTGAGCTTGTTAAAACAAAACCACAAAAGGATCCATAGAGGGATTCTGGGCCGATTACTTAAAGCTTTAGTGGTATGCAGGAATTAACTGAATGGAGACATACTGAGGGGGAAAAAGTCCAACCTCCATCTATTGGTGCTGATAAAAATGGATAAACATTAAAAGTCAAAAAGCTGAAGAAAGCAGCTGTTGAAGTTGGTGTACTTTTAGCTTGTTGGTATGACTTTTGTACATGCAGCAGTCATCTATTAACGCCTTATGTACGATTGTTGAAGCTAAAACAATAAAAATATAAAAGACATTCTCTTGCTTTGTTAGCCTGGCCGGAGTCCAGTTAGCTTCATAAAGTTAAACAATTGCTCTTGGGGAGTCGGGGTTTGCTCTGAGGGCAAGTGGAGCTCAAACTGCACTAATTACCCATCCTGCTCTTCCAAAGATAACAGCTTTACTCTTAATCCAGGCCAAAACAAACAGCTTCAGCAATAAGACAAGAATGATGCCGGGCGCTGGCTTGAGAACATAATATCCTGTTAGAGGCAGCATCATAGCGAGGGAGTCTTTGGGATGGTTTTGTGGATTCCTGATAATTCTAAAATTACTAGAGTTGAGTAAGAGCAGAGGCCTGAGAAAAAGCTTGCTAGTTACGGCATATAGAGGAGTTCAAGATAAGAAGCTTCCTCTGCACAGTACCATAATTTCAGAGCGAGACCAATTCTCAGTAGAGCTCTGAAACAGATACTTCTGAAGCAATTGGAAGTGTATTAAAAACTTGGCAAACAAAAAACACTGCTTATGATCATTGACTTGTATTGCATACAGCATTATTTTACTTTAAAATGGGCTCTTAATATCAGTTATTACAAGAGAATCCCTATCCAATCCTAATCTGGTGCATCAATCACAGGGTTTCTTGTTAAAGAAAGCTTCTTTATTTTCAAAAATAATAACATAATGTTCATGCTGTAACAAAGTCAAGCCTAAACATAATAAGTCTTAAATGTGATAAGGTTTTGGTAGGTTGACCTTAGTAATGGTGATAGGTGCAGTCCTGCCGGAGCGCACCGGAACGACACTCCGCCACATTTTGTCCTCAAAGTGCGTTTACAAAGTGTGAGAATTGAATGTTTGCAGTACCTTTGCATAATGTGTTTGAAGATCCAGTCATGACTAAAGCGTCTATCATGCAAGAGAACCAATGAAATAAATGAAATTGAATGAAACCATTGCAAAGCCAGCATGTTACAATTGCCATGGGCTGCATCCACAGTACCTGCATGAAATGAAAGGTAGTTTAACTATGTTTAGTCTAAGCTAGAGACAGATTGTGTACACCAAACTTTCAATTAGTGAGTAGCGGGTCCCATGGGTTACGGGTCGGACGATTTCAGACCAGGTTACGATAAAATATTGCAGGTTCGGGCTGACATGTCATTTACAAAGCAGCGTAATTTGAGTAAGTGATTAATAACTTCCAGAATCATTGCGTGCAATAGTCCATTATTCACCTTCTGTTTACTTCTTTTCGTTCGCTTCGTTTGAGGGAGAAAAAAGAGACACAGTTCATGTTTTTAACTAGGGTTATAGTTTTGCTGCTATTCATTGAAAAAGCACGCCATTGCATGTTTCCACGTGCTTCGTACGAGCACTCCAGTACTTGAACAAACACTAGCAAGCACTACACATCTGTTAATGGTTGAGTAGAAGCGGGTTAATTTGTCTTGAATATTGAGTAAAAAGTTGGGATTTATATACGCTTCAGTTGTTGTGAAAGAGCAAATAATTTTTCTTATTTAAATGGCTACATGTGGATTCAATATTTCGTTATCAACAATCCCTTTAATAATTGGCATCTTCAAGAGCGCAAAGGTGTTTAAATCTAACAGGAAGTCACAAAACTCACTGCCAGAATCAAAGTTTTCTGAGGAGTGACACTAAACTTGCAATGAGGTGATGAATGACTGAGAAAGATCAGAGACGTGGGAATCTAAGCTTTACAGTTGGATGAGATAAGTAATGTCAGTCAGAAGCTGCTACCCACTCAAACACCTGCGGGCAGAGCTGCACTAAGTTCCCCAAAGCAGATGTAGCAACAAAGCATTTAGATTAATCTAACAAAACAAAGAGACACACAGCACTTGCATTTCCCCGATGCAAATGTGTCTCTATCTGAGATAAATAGTAGATTTGTGATTCCCCACAAATGAATGCAGACATAAGAGAAGACGTAGACAGGAATCAGACAGAGACACCTCCAAACAACCCACTATGAAAAAAGAGAAAAGCTGTGTGCCCGTGGGTGTTGCTCCTTATCAGATTTGTGTTCATTTAATAGTTAACTGGAAAGTTTCTTTTTATTTCGTCCGGGAAATAATTGCTCTGTGACACTGGAGGGGCGGCAGGAAGATGGCGTGCCAAAGTAAAAACAGACTAAAATATCCACCAGATCTTATCAAATCTGTTATTCTTCCACGCATCATTTACAACAACTATTCCTGTCCCTAGCTGGGGGGGAAAAAAATACTCAGAGTGCAGTTCAGAAAAAAATCCCTCTACAGCATAGTCAACTGATATGGTAATAGATGTTGCACATGCTTTGACTTTTGTTAAGTTACACGTACGTCTTTCATTCCCCTGGTGGAACAATGTGAGCAGCACAAGGTATGTAGATGAGTTGTACAATCAATGTCTTACTTCTTTTTCCTGCTTCAAAAGAGTTAAGAAGAAGGTGGAACTGCAAGCGGAAATCTAACACATCCTAGTTCTTTTATGTTTTACCTACTTTTGCCCATTTTTATAACAAGGTAAAAACACTAACGCAGTCTGTGTTTATAAATCCCCACAGCCCATCGGAGAGAAATGAAACATTTACAGGGGGCAGGGATTTCCTGCATGCAAGCATGGCGCATGGAAAGAACAATTAAGTTGATGACATGACAGCATGAGGCCGTGATAGACGAGGGCCACTGACTCAGAGCCCTATAAAACTGGAAACATACATGTTTGTGGAGAAACTATTTCTGTCCTGCAAACACACACATAAAGAGTCCAGGTCCGGGTGGTGCCCCAGTCACCCAAGACCATAATCAAAAGCTGCTGCCTCCTCTGGCCTCATTTATCCTCCCGCCAGCTCTAATAGAGGGTGGGATGTCACAGCAAAGCCATACTGAACACCAACACACAGTGCCTGTGATGTGAGTGGGTGAGCTAAATGTTGTTTAGAGCCTGACATTCTCGAAACTACTCGTCCTGAGTTCTACTCCAGAAGAAAAAGTTTGCTATTCACCTCACTGCAATGCCAGATTGTGGTTACACAAATAAAGCCTCAAATCCTCTTTATCTCACTGTCCCTTTTACATTTAATAAAAAGGACATGGTACACACCGCTCTCGGATACCTATTGCTTATTTTTGACAGCCGCTGACATTATCTCTTCTGAAGCTGTTTGTACATCATTTCACATTACAAAGATTACTCTGTTTGGTCCATAGATATAAGCTTTGTAGCCAACACAGAAAACATTTAACTGTTTTCACAGTATGGAGCAGCGTCACATCTCTCTTTACTGTAAATCTGTTGTTACATTATTAGTGCTGTGAAACTTCTTGCACGTTTCCTCTAAAAAATACAAGCTACCAAAGCTTTTTGATTGAAGAAAATGGTACAAACAAACTCTAGGTGGGTGGAAGCAACTGAGGGGATATGAGTTTAGCGAAGAGCCCTCAAGGCAGGCTCAATGTTTGACTAATAATTAAATCTATAAACAATGGACGTGTGAATCACTGTATATAAAGATGGACGACATGATCGCCCCCTGGTGGTGGGCTGCAGTATAGCTCACAAACCCCTCCCCCTCAATGATATCACGTGGGACATGGGCCAAACTAAAAACTCAAAATACACCTCAAATAAATTTTTTCCAAAAGATGGTTTCTGTCGTTTCAGGTAGTTCTTATCATGCTGATGTTTGTTCAAGTCTTCATTTTGCTGATAAGTTTGGTTTCAATTAGTTGAAATGCTATAAAAATTGAGGCGAAACATCATGATTGACAGCGGAGCCCTGCTCGGGATTGGGTGGGAGGGTGTATGGGCGGGAACTTGATACCGCGGCTCCTCTGCCCGGTCGCTTCTGTGCAGTCTCTGGCTCCAGATGACGTCACCAGCACAAGATGGCAGCACTCGTTTCCGGGATATTTTGGCTTCACTTTTGTACAAAGGGAGGAAAGGGAGACGTGTCGTCCATCTTTATTTATGTCAATGGTGTGAATACACACAGTTGCTAGTGAATGCATACAGGTGTATAGAGCAAGTGCATAACTGACCTTGTGTGGTGTCATTCTGTATGCATGGTTGCATGATAGCATGTGCGCACACACCTGCTGCAGCCCCATCCACCTCTTCCTCCATAGATGAGCTCCAGCTGCATCACAAACACCCCAGCTATCTCCAGGCAAAGCCTTCAAATGTTTTACCATATCAAATCCCCAGCTGACTCTCTGCATTGTTTCATAAGCACAAACTGTCCAGTGTTTATGAAAAGCCACTAACCGTGAACACACAATTTCTCCTTGTTACTGCAGCAAAAGGGGCCCTGAGGTGTTTCAGAAGTCACTCATAGGACTAAAATGTTTTGTTGTTGTTACACATTCATACCACACTGATTTGAATGAGTGTCTTTCATAAGCATAACTACTTTTTGAGGGACTCAATTGACCTTTCAGGAGTCAAATCTGTCATCAGGGGAGCAAATCAATGCCACAATCTGGCTTCTTCATGAATCTAAATGAAGCAAATACAATTAGGCATGTGAGACTGGGACCTAATCAAAGTGTTTTATCAAATTACAATGACTTATGTCTTTCAACTATTTTCCAAGAGGGCTGATCAATCCTCCGAAGTCTCGTCACATTGGAGGTGGAGGCTGGCGGGGGTCGGGTCAGAGACACGAGGGATTTCAGTGAGACAGACTTGAAGACTGAAAAACGAGTGAAGTCAGATGTCCTCCTGTGAACTGATCCGATTTTCCATTACTGTCTCCTCTAATCACAGTGAGCGACGAGAAATGATGAAAGGGTGGCGGAGGGGTGATGAACAGATGAGGGAACTTGGGAAGAAAGGGATGGAGTCGTAGCATTATGTGTGTGTGTGTGTGTGTGTGTGTGTGTGTGAAATGCAATGAACCTGGGAATGAGCCTCAGGGTGTTTTCCCATTTTGAAGTTATTTCACAGCAAATCCTGTTGACGTGCTTCACCGGGGAAAAGCACACAAGCACACACAACATGTTTGTGTCCATGTGTTGTTGTTTTTTCTTCTCATCAACACAACAGAAATTAAAACACAGTTACTGTAGCTGTGGCTAATTTGCTTAAGGCTTGAATCAGTTGGGTTTTTTTCCTCACAATTTTCTAATGAACAGGTGTTAACATTTATGAGTTGGTTGATGGTTAGCTTGTTGGAATATCTAGTGGATATCCGAGAACATTTCCTTGTACGCAGTTTCTCAAAACAATTTTACCTCCAACATCATGACCATGTTTTACGCTTTTAAAATTAACATGTTTTTGTTGAGTTACAACCATATGCGAACCAAAGCTGAAGCTGTAAACTGATACTCAGTTGCTACACTTTTTTTTAAAATTTTTTTTATAGAGGAAGTAAAGATAAAAAATGAAATTATAATTCGTAATGTAATTAATAAGATAATTAGTGATGTGATGCAACTTTTATGGTTGTTGTGACTGTCACTTTTTGTACAGCGTGTGGCCAAAGTGTGCTTGATTTGTAGTTTCGTTCGCAATTTCACATGGTTCACTTACTGTCATCACAGCAGCACGGGCGGATATTGTGTCTGAACTGGGTGAGAAGTGTGTTATTTGTATTTTGGGAAAGAAGAAATCTTTTCCAGTTACTTGTGTTTGGGAGGAGGGAAGCAGACAAAGAGAATGTGATGAAAAATACTGGTATGTAGAAAAAACAGAGTACTGATCGTGTAATGACTATAACAGTGCAGAATATTAGTAACCTTGGTATGATTTCTGTGGGACTTTCACTACTTGTCGCGTCACACATTCTAGTTGGGTTTCTTAAGATCTTTTATGCATGAATTTTTCATTTTTGTATAGAGCATCATGGTATTGAGCTCAGTTATGTATTTATTATCGACTAGTCTTTCACAAATTAGGTCATTACTTTCAAAGTAGGACTTGGAAAGTGAAGATTAGTCAGCATTCACTTGGGGAACAGCAGCTGTTGCTTTTGAAAACGTGATAATTAATACCCTTTAAAAAAAAAAGAAAAAAAAAAAGGTCTCAAATCCAATATGTCTAGAATCCAAATTTGCACATCAGTGAATTTTGAGTGATAGTTACTACAGCATCAGCAGTCGAGTTGCTTCACAGAACTGAGCAAACGTTCGATGAAAACCGAACATCATTTCTACCCACGGTGCATAAACTAATCGCTAATTTGTGTTTTAAATTATAGATAGGAAAAGTATTCAGTATATAGAGCAAAAAACTATACAAAGCAGCTCCATAGCAATGTTGATTATTTTGTCTCATATTTACTTAGTGTTCAATACTAAATGTGATTAGTCTGAACAAATGTATTTGGATACACAATTAGGAAAACACACTGTGGGATGCTTCTGTTGCAGACGTGTGCGGTAAGTGTGTTATTCCTGCATGGATTTCAAACACTGCTCAATACATTGCTCAGAGTCAACACTACATATCTATAAAAACATATCCTTTATCAAAATGTGCAGCGCATTAAGCAGAGCCGAGTTACTTCTATCTTATTTACATAGTTAGCATAAAACAAACACACCTTGTTCATTTCATTGGAAACAAATTGTTTGGCTTTGCTTCAGGGTTGTTAGATGGGTCCTTAGAGCATTTTTTTTACACTCATTCCCCCCAAAAAAAGTATCAGATGACTCATTGATGGATAAATGTTCTGAAAGTTCTCTTGGAGCTGGAGTGACTCAGCTCTACTCTGCTGGACTCCTCAGTAATAATGCATCTCCTTCTGCCACGGCTCTTCACTAATCAGTAGCATGAACAGTCACTTTGTTGCTAATTTACTAATAATAATGCCGTTTGTATGTTCTCAGATTGGTTATCTTGTAACTATAAAAGCCTACATTTAAATGTCACTCGAAGGATTCTGTGCCTGTGCTTTTACCTTTGGCCCTACAAAAAGAAAGCAGACAACGTGTTGAGGGTACCTTGTACGGTGAGTTGGGCCTGCGCTTCAATGGTGGCGTTAGCATTGTCCGCCATGCAGGTGTAGATGCCGGCGTCCTCCTCTGTGAGATTGGAGATCTGGAGACTTCCTCCTCCCAGCACCTCCACACGACCCTCACTGGAGACACAAAGGAGCAAAGTTGTGGGAAAGGAGGAAAGAAAATTAATTGTGAACAAGTCTTTCCACCCTATTCTACTCTAATAAATATATAAAAAGTCATTACAGCTCATTTCCATTCGGTTCACTGAGTGGATAAAGGCTGCAGCGTCTGGAGCTCCATGTTATCCTGCTGGCCTGAAGTTGACCCCACATCTCTTCCTTGCCTCACTTGCTGCGTCACTTTTTAGCCACTAACTGAATTAATAAAATATGAAAAATGCCAAATCAGCTGCCTTGAAACTAAAAAGATATTTTACGATTCTTCTTCATTTATATGTTATATCTAGATTTACAGACAGTTTGAGAATTTGTGTTTAATTTAAGACACAAAAAAAAAAGAATTTGACTTAGCGATTTAGTGACTGATTTATACTTTTAAAGAATAAGTGTACCATGTCGTGCTAAAGCTGCAGCTGGGGGTTGTAATTTGTACAGTGTCACTACTGCACTTGTTACACCGCCTTAACAAATGTTTTCATTTTCTTTCATCAGCTGTTAATTAACCGGGGTGCCATTCATCTACAGAATAACCATGCAGCGATCCGACATCAAGAAGTGATTCTCATTTCAAGAGCTCCTGTGTGTTTTCATTTAGTATGGACAGAGGTGATACATATACATCCAGACAGAATTCTCATCAATTAGCTTCAGGTTTTTCCTTTTTCTCATACAGGCTCCGAGTCCCAGTCACTCTGCGTTGTGCTCAGACTTCCCAATTAAATATTTTATCCATCAGTTAGATGTGAAAATGAATCTTTTCATGTATAAAAGATACATTTACATGCTGCAACACAGTGGCAGAATGTAGGATCTCACTGAAAACTGAATAACAAGTGTTTGAGTGTAACATCAGAGTCACGCTTTTCGTCGGCCATTTCTTAAATATTTATTATTCCAGACTATTAATGCCTAAAAATATAACCGCACAACTATTTGTATAGTCTCTCTTTGAACCAGTGACCCTCCTCCTTTATAAACAGGACCAACTTTGAGTTCCTCAATTGGCCCAGGGGGGAGGCAGCCAGTGGCCTCGCGCTGACTTGATTCAACAACCACTGGAGCATGGTACGAGGAAGAGGCTGAGAGGAGAGAAAACAGAAATCAATAGAGAGAACTTCAGATTCAGATGGAGAGAAACGGAGAGGCAGGGAGAGAAATTAGACGCAGCGGGTCGGCTGAGGAAGATAAAAATCCAAATAGGGCCACAGCGAGTGCGATGCAACTGAGGGAAGCAAGATCAGTGCATAATGGTTTCTGCACAGAGGAGTGAGGATGCATGCAGAGGCAAAGAGTGCACTGTGGAAAACAAGCCTATGCTGCAGGCTGATTTAGTTTTAAACAAACTGCCGACGAGCTAATGCTTCCACACAAGCTCCTGTTTCTTTATTCCAGAGTTTTGGCAGCACTTGCCTTCGACACCATCTGTCTGTCTGTCTGTCTGTCGGTGCTGGAGTGGAGCATTCGAGTGGCACTCGACCTGCTGTCACCACAATGACATCACTCTTTCACTTGTATTGTAGGGATGAACGTAGACACAATCACATTAAAGTATATAACGGTTAGCTAACACACGATTGCAAAAAAGTGCGTGTGTGTAACGTTTTTGTGGCCCCTGATGGTGGCAGGTCACACTGCTGTGCCTCACAACTCTCACACAAAAAAACTGTGTTTGACGCAGATGAATTGAACATGCTGTTTAACCCACATTTGACCCTTCCATATCAGGCTGGCAACTGTACCTGAAGTTGTCACCGACTCCTACTGCAGTCAAGTTATAGCAACACCATATGAATTCTGTTCAAATTACAGAAAACCTGTTATTACTTTAACTATTGTTGTGTCACTGTTGTGTTGTGGCCAGGAGCCGGTTTATGAGGACAGGTCAAGAGTTGACACCTTCAGACAGAAAGCAACTATTCCTAGATTACCACCAAGTCAGTCTAAAAGGAGTGTCAAAGAGCACACTGGGTCCATTCTGACAGCAGATTAACAAACAAAAAAAACGTGCAAAAAGCATTGTGCTCAGCAGAAAGCCTGACAGAAAATGCCCTGGGTAATTAAGGTGAGATTTAAAAAAAAAAAAAGAGGAAACATAAAGTAGGTGGCTGCCTTTACTTTTGGTCCTGAGACTACAGAACATAAAACAGAATCACTGAAAATACCAAATGTCTTGCTGTACGTTGACTATTTCACTGTGCACAGTTGGTTCTGCCGAGAGGCGCTGCATGTCAAATCCCCGCTGAAAGAAATCCTGAGTTCATTGGTCCAGACATTCCCGCAGTTAGTCTCACCAGGACGACTATTCAGTCTCTTGGCCTTTTGTGCTGCTCGCACTAAAGGGCATTGACAGCTTCCCCTTGAACGTGAAAGAGAAACATACAGCACATATCAAACCACCAGGCACTTAGTCGTTCTGTTTAAGTCAATCTTAGCTGTAACTGTGGCGGCTAAAGTGCCCTGAGAAACAAGGAATACCTTTCCGTTTATACACCACGAGTAAATAAATTTGGCTCGAGCTGAATGGGCCCTAGACACCTTGCGCTATTGTGAGGGAGCCCTCTCCACTTGTGTTCATTTAAACTGGGATAAGGTGCCTGCTGGATATCTTCTGGAAGGATATGGAGGATAACCTTGTGTATTAGCTGCAGGTCCTTGGCGGGAGAAGCTGGTAGGTGAGGCTCTAATTAAAACTGTAATATCCGTATTCACCTACCAAGAGCTGTTAAATTGGCTCACCATTTCCACTGTGACTTTTTACCTCGTTAAACAAAAAGTCGATGCAGGCATGTGAACACACACACACACACACACTCATGCGTCAGGCAGACTGGGTGTAATGAAGCTAGCTGGCCTTGCTGTCTCTGTCGGGTTTTGTGTCGATGTTTTTACAAACTCCAGTGATTCCAACAGCAGCAGCGACTTCCCACGTTGTTTCCGCTGTGCTGTGCAATGGCACATGATGTTGTTACATCCAGCTAAAATTTAAACCTGCAGTGTGGAACTTCTGTCTCCCTCCTCTGGCAGTGAGAGTAATTCCACAAACACTGTCAATGTGCTTTTGAAGCCATAGGCTCTCACATAATGCTTATTGCTGTAGCTTTTACTCCACACTGAAGCCTACTCTGTCCCTATGTTTGCTCCTCCCTTCTCCTCTGGAAAATCAATGTCAACCGGTGAGCCAGCACGGGAGAGTCGCTAACGACACCACAAATTAGAGTATACTGCGAAATACAGAGATTTATCTGGCAGTGATCGACATAATCAGCATTGTTTGAACCCCCTTGCCGAGAGTATGAGGGTAAAGGATATTTGATTATACGAAAAAATTCCCGCACTCCAGGTTTCAGAAACACTGTGTGAATCAAATATCGTTTACCTATCAAGAGGCGGCAGTAGCTCGGTCCATAGGGACTTGGCTTGGGGACTGGAGGGTGCCAGTTCACCTCCAGGGCACTGCCCTAAGCAAGGCACCTAATCTCTAACTGCTAGGGTCGCTGTGCTATTGTGCTATGTAGCAGACCCATCGCTCTGACATCTCTGCACATCAATTGCATGTCTGTGCTCAGACGTGTGTGCATGTAAAATTCCTAACAGAGAGAAAAACTGAATTTCCCCAATCGGACAAATTAATTAATTATTACTAGAAAAGTATCTAGCTTTCAACTTTCCTTATCATAGCGTCATCTACCCGTCTCAAAATGCTGGAAACAACAACATTCTGCTCCTTCTGATCCTCTCTAGTGTTGTTACTGGTCCAGCAAAATGTGTTAAGAATGTCGTGTCCACGTGTAGAGGTCTCTAACATAGCCCCTGTGCCCTGTTCTGCCATTCAGCTTTGAAGGCAGCAGCAGCAGCAGCAGCAGCCACTGAGACTTCAGAGAAGGGATTGATGGGGGAAAGAGCGTATTTGGTATGTGTGAGTGGTGACTCAGCCTTCCATAACACAGACTAGAGGCAAGGTCAGTTCACCTGGGCGAGGGGAAGCCTGCTGAAGAGCTGTGTGTGTGTGTGTGTGTGTGTGTGTGTGTGTGTGTGTGTGTGTGTGTGTGTGTGTGTGTGTGTGTGTGT
>JBBPCS010002506.1:0-13411 GCA_037974645.1 Hollardia meadi
TTGGAAAGTCCTTTTAACATTTAATCAGCCGTGTTCACTGGGAGCTCCCAGTCGGGCGGAGTCAGCTAGTTGGACATGTAGCTGCATGACGGGGGACGTAACGCACATTCAGTGCTAACGCTAATGGCTACTTTAAAAAGCCCCTCCCCACCTGAGTATTATATATATAGTATAGTGAAACACTTAAATATGAGGACGCAAACAGAACTCTGCCTTCTGTTTCATGAGGACTTTATGTCAGAATAATAATAATTAAAAATATTAAAATCAGAATTACATACGGGACAAAGTGAAACAAATTTCGTGCACTTTTAAAGATCCATTTCTCTGTCAGGCCTTTTCTTTTTTATAGTTTCCTCTCCACTTAATGCAACGTCTCACACTCTTCCAGAGATCCTCCCTGTAGAGCGGCTGCACAGACACATTTCATCTGATATTAAAGATACGGAGGTGAAATGGATAAGTCACTAAGCTTTTGGCTTTCTGCGTTTCCAAACACCTTTTCACAGCTGTTAGTGTTGAACGGGAGGCGAGTGCGCGCTGCGGGGGTTTTGTTTGGCTCTGCCGTTGTAATCCACTTTGCAGCGTGACGAGATACAAGAGCAAGAAGCCTCGCCACCTGTGGGATGCAGCGAGACTCCAGAGGAGTTCTCAGGTAATACTGACTTTATAAAAATGCTGTTTGGATTCACCCTCTCTTTTTGTCTCCTCCGTCACGCTGTGGCGCTTTTCATTCTGTCACGCCTCTTCCACTATCTGCGTCCACGCTCTTCCCCTTTGTATGCTCCTCTATCTCTATCCTCCATTCGTCTCTCAGTGCCTTCCTCCTCCTCGTCTCCGCCCGCCCCATCCTCATCAGCCCAATTATTTTCCCTTTTTCTTTTCTCCCCCCCCATCTTCCCTTAACCACTCTCTCACCCGCACATTAGGTGTTGTTTGTGCTGCCTCGAGGCCACGAGGCTCATTAATAAGGGATGTTCAGAGAGGCTCAGCAGAGACGAGACTGACCTGCAGCCACTTAGTGCGCATTTGAACATGAAACACATTCACTGTATGTGTGTGTGTGTGTGCGCGTGTGTGTGTGAACCCATTTTTGTTACCTACTGGGGACCTTTCTGGCATAAACACTGACCTTGTCGGGACCAGTGGTCCTTATGGAGACCAAAGACTGGCCCTAATGCAGCAAAGCATCATTTCTGACATCGTGCTTGGGGTTAGGCCTGTGGTATGAATTGAGGTTAGGGTAAAGGTCTGTGTGTGTGTGTGTGTGTGTGCGTGCGTGCGTGCATGCGTGTGTGTGTGCGCGCGCGTGTGTGTGAGGCTGTGTTTCTACCAAAGACAGCCGACACAGCTCATGAAATCCAGGACATGTTTTTGGACATAAAAAGCTCGCTGTGCGTTCGTCAAACAAAAATCAGCTTAAGAATCTGACAGCAGTGACCAAAAGTTCAGACTCGACTTAATAAAGTGCTTGTCTGTCGGTCGGACCTGCTCAAACAGAAGATGAAAAAGATGGATTTTTAAATTTAAGAGTACTTAAACTGAACTCAGCAGTGACTTGTCAAAATTGGCTGCATTTAAGTGCCTGCAGGGGCGAAAAAAAGCCCTCTGGCACAGTTCAATAGAGTAAATAACTGGCTTTAGTGCTCCTGTGTGGAGGGGTGGGGGAGTCAGAAACCTGGAAGTGAGCTTAACTGGACCTGGCAGGTATCCGGGGGGAGTCAGGGGACACATAACTGTGAGCTAATTAATAATTTGTAACTGTGTGCAAGACATTAAAGTATAACCTACATAGAAACTCAATTATTCACCATTATGTTACCTTTATTTTGGTGAAACAAATAAAACGTCCTCATCGGGCACTCCTCTGTGAATCTGTCAGTACTAAGACGACAACAAACACTGGTGCCGATTGTTTCCAGGTGTGAAACTTACTGGTTTATTGTGGGCTGAGCACATAAATGAATAAACCCCAACCCCGCTCCCATTAACACCAAGCTACTGGGCTTCTCACCTCAACACATGGGACACTGAGGAGTGGAAGAAGGAACAGGGAAGGAATAGACGACTGGCCCAGTGGGTGTCATGCAAAACATGAAAATACGGAAGTCCAGTAAGCATTTCCTGTCGTTTCCAGAAGCTTCTTCTGTTCAACAATCATCACAATCATTTGAAGTTATCAGGGATCAATGATGAACTGAAGGGCATCAAAAGACAAACACCTTCTTTAAAGCAACAAACCTGCAAATTCACCACAAAAGCACAAATAAAAATGGAATTAATTCACATTCATGAACTTAACTGACTTTGATGATCCACAGACCTTTTCTCAAGCGCCACCATCACACATTCATGGTCCCCACAGGATGAATTCTACAGTTTGATGATCCCTTTACTTTTCATCTTGCAGCAGAAATTGAATTTTTTCTTTCATTTTTTAATATTGATATAAAAGCAGAGCATTATAAACTCTCTGAGCCTCTAACGCGAGTCTGTTGACTTCTTCAGGAACAAACACACTGAAAGCGACTGACGCTAGCGTCATATTAAATTGCAGAATGCGTAGCGAATGCATTGTGAGGCACATCAAACTGCCTTGATTTTATTTTGGAGCATCAAATGAGGACCTAGCAGCATCAGTACCTGTGTTGCCAGTAAATTTCTGACAATAAACAAATAAACAGCCTGTTGTTTGTTTCGGTTTGTTCCCTTAAACCTCCATCATTCTCTCTTTCTCTCAGTCTGAACCAACTTGTGTTCCCTCCCTTTGAGCTCCGGTCTTTATTACCTGTCCCTCCTCCTCCTCCTGCTCTCCTACAGTACCCTGTTGATCCAGTAAAACATCTGTTTCTAAAGATGGCACCGTAAACGTCCCCGGGCCTCTCGGCCTCTTTACGAGGGCGCTCACTCTGAACTAACGGTGGCAGAACAGCACTCTGAGGTGTCGTCCCACCTCCTCCGTCACAAACAGACAGCCTCCCTCCTTCTCCCCTTTTCTTTCATACCTCTGTGGCCTCCTCCCATTATTTGTGTGTGTTACAGACTCGTCTTAATTCCACCTCGCCCTCCGTCCTGCCTTCCTTCGCACTTGTTTGTTGTTTTACAGCTGCTGTATTTGGACAAGCTTCTGTCTTTAGCACCTCTAGGAGAGAAGACGACCAGCTGTCTGAAGTCGAACAATCAGTGTGTCGCACTTTTCTTCTTTTTCTCCCATTTCTATCATTGTCTTATCTATTTTTGTTGTCTTTAATTCTTTCTAATTCTTTGTCTTTAATTTACCTGCTAACATGAGACTTTAAGGATACTCTTGAGGGACGAATAACACTCGATGCCTTCTTTCATGGGGGGTCAGGGTCAGCTACAGAACAGCTGAAAGGAAATCTCTGTGGGTGCTTCAGCCTTGTTTCGCATTAGAACGGTTATTTTTGGGTTTACAGTCCCAAAAGTTGTGGATGGTACCAATAGAACCGTTCTGTGCCGTCCTGTTTTTTCGTCACCCCTCTGTTGAGGTAACCAGCACACTGATCCGATACCAAAAGGAGGGTTAAAACACAGCAGGATGCTGATTGGTCTGTTTTTAGTCTTTATTCTCGTTACCTGCCGGCTTTTCTCAAACAAAGCTCGTCTCCGTATTAAACAACCACACACTGAGAAGAAAAAAAGGGTTTAGGTACTTTAATTACAGGTTACCAAGGGTACAATACCAAAAGCACTTTGGTGAAAACTTTGTCATGGCAGATTCAACACAGGCCGTCTAGTTCGATCTCATGAAAGCTGGAACAGCGGCGCTTCTGCGACTCAGTTCACACTTTATTTTCAGATATACATAAACATATTTTTCCCGGGCAAGTGTTGTTGTCGAGACCTGAGCAGTTTTACGTTAAAAATCAGTGTGCTTCAGGAGGGGCTGCGAGTCGCGGCTAACGTTACCCCAGTTTGTTAACCTGAGATCCAGACATCCCTAAACCCAACCGGTCAAGGCAGATAGCCGCCCACCTCGAGTCGGGGTCTGCTCCGAGGTTTCTGCCTTCTCGCCACTGTCGCCAAGTGTTTGCTCATGGGGGAAATGTTGGGTCTCTGTAAATTAATATTTAATAACTAATAGTAAAGAGTGTGGTCTAGACCTACTCTACATGTTAAGTGTCATGAGATAACCTTAGTTTTGAATTGGCGCTATATAAATACAATTTGACCTGACTTGACATCTGACAAGAGGCAGCGTTAGCTAAAACAGCCAAGATCTAAAAAGTGACGGTGCTTTTTTCTAGCGTAAAATGAACCGTGGTGTATTGGCTGTTGCAGTGCTGGTTTTTGGTGACATATTTCATGGAAATACAGTTACAGTTGTGATTTATCAGAAATGACTATGACTGGCACCCTTCTTCATTTAAAAGTGTCAAACCTGCCACAGTAAAAAGTTCTAGAATGATTCATTCTTTCCAAACGGAGCTATTCAAGTCATCTGGTGAAAATTCTTGTATTTTTTCATATCGCATAAAAGAAAAAATATTTTAATGTCAGTTTTTTTCCAATATCGTGCAGCCCTGGTAGAAACAGTCCACTGGGAGGTGGAATGTGCAGCTGTCGAGTCGTCAAAGGAGAGTTTTGGTTTTGGCCTGTGCTTCCTGAATGTCGGGCCTTCGTACATCAGAGCATTTCAAAAGATGTTTAAAAAGTTGCATTCATCAATGCATTGACACAACAATTTATCTGGATTATCCACAGTTAGTGTCACAAAGATCCCTAAATCTTCCCTTTTACACTTTTTACCTCCAGTGTCACCCCTCTCTTCCTTCATTGTCCCCTTTATGTAATTGTTTCTCGCCCTGTGCAATAAAATCCTTCTCCTGCCGCCAGCCTCGTATCTTTTCCTTCCCCTGCGGAGGGCTCCAGACGTTATCGGCCTTCTCTCAGTTTCCAGATACCGAACAGATGAGGAGCGAGCAGTGAAAGTAGCCACCGAGCATGCAGTCCCTTTGTGGTTTCTGCGCCGGTCCACTCTGTGTTTATTAAACTAAATGACACAGTACAATTGCTGGGAGCAAATGCAAACCCAATGTATTTGTCCAACTAATCACATTAATGTCCTTTTGCCCATTGTACATTCAGTTATTCAGAGAAGGTCTGTGTTGGTTGTTTTATTATTATTTTTTTCTGTTTCTCTCTGGGGCTCATTAATCAAGATGTAAATTAAAGTATCGGCGCCGAGTGTGTTGTCAGGAGGTACACTGTTTTATCTGGCTAGGTATTGCTCACTGTAAATGGGAATGAACTGCAGAGTCGAGGTGCATTGTGTGGTGGTCTGTGCTCTGAAGATAAAATTATATGCATGTTGAAGTGTTAAATTTGGATTAAAATGCAGTTTTTATTACAGCTATTGTTTAAAGCATGTATGGATTTCTCACTTGTCAAACAGAATGTCCATATCAAAACCGTGCTGTTTTACATATCCTGTACCCATTGAGTGTTCAATGCATATCAATATCAAACATCTATTATAAGTGAAACAAAGGAGTGTGATCTACATTAAAGACCCTCCACTCGAGTGTTTTTCTCTTGTTTCTGTCCCCGACAATGTCTGACCTGGACTATACTGACTTGTATCAGTTTTCACTTTCCTCTACTGAAGGGGGAGATGTCTGAGCACTTCCTAAACATCTGACATTAGCTAGATTTGGTACGTCACAAATACGAAAGCCAATCACTGTCTAATTAGCAAATACTAATACTGTCAATGAGAACAGATGTGAACACACTGTAACATCGTAGCAGGTATTATTGTACGTTTCACAACCGCTAACTCTGTATCAGCCACAGCCAGTTACAAGCTAGCAAGCTAAAGAACAACAGAAACAAAAGATGCAAACTACACTTAGCATTCTGATACGTCTGCTAGTCAACAACAGACTCTTGATCTGAGTCTGACTGAGGCTCAAACGTTATGACTGAATCTCTCCATGTTTCCTCTAACACTAGCCATCTTGATGCTAACTGCACTTTCACCAGTCACGCTAGCGCAAGTAGCGGTGGTGGGTGGGGCCAAAGGCCTGTGATTCATAGATCCAAAATTTAGCCCTTTTTGACCTATTTGACCTTACTTTTATTTAATGTTTGTGACTTCACATATGTAACGAAAATAGGCTAATTTTAACCGTAAGCATGATCTTTTTCGAAACCTAACCAAGTAGTTTTGTCGGCTGAACTTAACCACAATGCGACCGTGGGTCACGACGAGACAATGAAGACAGTGAAGGCCACATGATGAAAGTCGCCTGACTTTGTCCTTTCCTACATGTCCAAAACTCATGAAATGTGGACGTTAAGTGACACAGAATACGTTCTTACAAGTGGGGCCATCCCATGAGATCACGTTGGTTCTGTTGTTTTCGGTTTATGATTAAAGTTTCTCTTAAAAGCTCTGACTTTTTCGAAGAATCTAATATTTCTTCTTCTGTTTGGCAACATAAACTGTCAGTAAAGAATGGGCTGTGTCTCCCCTCCAAAATAAAAAAAAACCTAAATTCCTCTTACTGCCTGCTTTTACTAAAACTGCAGACAAACATCTGCTCCGTGTCTGGAAGCAAATCAATAGCCAGTCTATCTGCGATTAGTTACAGCAGCAGTGGTCATACAGCAAACCAGACCGTCTACTGCTCTGGACGACTTCCACAGTTAGAAAATCTACCCCAGGAGGAATGGAAAGAAAAATGAGGGGGTAAACTGTAAAGAATGGATGGCTCTGATTTTAAGTTTGGGAGGAGAGCAAAGAGAAAGAGACGGATAGAGAGAAATAAAATGCCAAGTGGGCACGGAGAAAAAGCATTCTCAGCCGTTCTTCGTTCTTTTCAACACAGCACAGGTTAAAACAGCAGCTGACTACAACGTCAGATGCCAGTTCTATAAAAGGTGTGAGTGCTAATGATGCTATGTGATCTACAGGCAGTGTCTGATGGGAAAAAAAATTACCCTGTATCTTTCAGCGAACCACGGATACTTTAGTTTTCCTACATTTCACACATATCTCATTAACATTTCTACAATACATGTGAAAACACATTTCATATTAAATGTTTACCTAATTTTCCTCGGTGGGAGGAGGAGGGGTTGGTGGTAGCGTGACAGGAGGCCTCTATTTGAGATCACTTCAACCAACCAAAAAAACCGCATCATTTTAGCGACCATTGGGATATTTTGTAGCCGTCTTTGTGGCACCAAAAGAGGATATTTTGAACGACACCCCAGTAAAGTTTTCAGTCGTGAGTGTGGCGACTAAATCGGATATTTTGGACAGACGTCGGTAGAGTTTTTAGTCATGACCGTCCCCATAATTTACTATATATGGCTTCAAACACACCCACAATTGCCTGCTTAGCATATAAAGGGCAAACATTTAATTAAGTTTTGAGAAGAAATGGCGGAAGCACCTAAGAAGCAGTAGAAGAAGAAGAAGAAGAAACGCAATTTTACAGATTTTTAATTTCAAATAACGGTTGATCAAATTGAAAGAAAGAAAGAAAGCACAAATTATTTGGAAGCCCAAGCTGTGGTATGTCTAACAAAATAAAACAAGTTGAAGGCAGAAGGTAAGTGAATCAGTGAATGTCGTTAGTTCTGAGCCACGGACCCCCGAGAGAGAATAAAAACAACTGGTCTGATTTCAAGCGTGAGGCCAAGAAGCGTTTTAACGACATGTAGACCGGAGTTTTTATATGTGCTGTACTTTATTTGTGCAATATTTTATTCTGTATTTTTAACAGCTGTGTCCTATTGTCCTCGGGACAATAAAGTCTTTCTTATCTTAACTGGTCAAACCTCAAAGTGGAGGTCTTACTCCCCAACAATACAGGATAATAGTTTTTATTCATGTATTTATTTATTTACACAAAGACCGTTTTCAGTCTAATTATTATAACGCATCGTGACAAACACATTTACTAAATCTAAATAAAATGTCACCAAATGGTTTATACACTTGGCCCCTTGTATTTGACCTTTCCTAACCATAATCAAGTGTTTTCATGCCTCGGGGTACGTTCAGAATCTGTTGTGTGGATAAATGTCTTCTAAAGCTTCAAAGAAATGGTTTTTCTTGGACGTGGAGAGAACGCTGCACGCCGCGTGTTTGTCCTGGATATTTATGATTGTTCATATATAACAGGTTCTTTGTCTGTGGAAGCCTCATACTGCCTGGAGTGGAAGTGAATGGGCAGAGGGCAGATGGAGGTGTTTCACTGCTCGACTATTTTTAGCAGGTGGAGGTGCTTCACTGCTCGACTATTTTTAGCTGCAATGTAAGTAAACAGCCAGGGAGACAAAGTTAAATAGGACACAGTAAGTTTGCCTCATGTGTGGCCGTGTCTCGATCAAATGCAGATTTAAAGACGACAAAGAGAAAAGCAAAGAAAAAATGATTCAAACATTCATCGATTCCACCTGCTGGCCTTTTTCTCTTTGGCTTCATCTTGTCGGCGGCGCTCTGATGTTGTGCCCACCTGACTTTTTCTGCATTCCACAACGTGAGTGAAGATTTATTTCTGCTGAACGTATGAGAAATGGACACTGTGGATTAAATCCCCATAAATCAGCCTGAGATTCATGAGCTGGCATCAGATAGCAACAACAACTCATGCAAAGACAGATGCACTACCCCCCTCTAGAAATCCTTGTTTCAAGCTTTTTCTGGCCTCATAAACACCGAAGACTCAGAGTCTCTTTTTAGTCGTTGCTGGTCGAAGGTCTGTCAATGCCATCACATTTTCTACAGTCATTCATGGTTCCCAGAGGATGAACCCTACTAACTTTGGTGATCAGTTTTTATATATGTGTTGTGCAGTGCTCGATAAACTGTCCTCTGCTCGGAGGGTAAGTAGCTCCTGAACCTCACGTTGTCTCCCCAGTTTGCAGACATTTTCTGTTGCTTTCCTTCTTCTTTGAGTAAGCTGCTAACTGCTGCTAGCTGCTTTTAAATCTCCTGGTTGTTGGTCGCACACAAAACACGTCGACAAAACATCACAGCTCTGTCCTGCCGCCTCGCCAGCTTTCTACAGACGTCGATACAGCACTGTTACTACCTCCATGGCCGGCTCAGAGGTGGAACAACAACAACCCCCGCTTCCATCTTCGTAACGACGAGGCAACAACAGTCCAGCTTGAACATGTGGTGTAAAACGGGCTTAAGAAAAGCCGAGCCCCCCCAAAATTCCTGATCTTAACCAAAAGTCTCCTGGTGTTTTGTTTTGTTCTTGCCTTCATGCTGTCAGTAGCTAGCTTCTCGCCACAAATGAAACATTTTGGCTCAGACCTGTCCTGTTCGATAAAACCAAAGTTAAAGTAACTCTTTTGATGCTGATGAGTCATCAGCAGTTTTCCGTTTTTCAGGCATGTTGTTTTGTTCATAAAATACTGTTCTGACTGCAGGATCGAGGACGAGCTCGTTAGCTGGTCGCAGAATTGTGGCTCGTAGCCAACTTTTGAGTGAGGACAAAATATGTATAGCCTATTCTGAAAATTGTTTTGTATACAGATATTTAAAAAAAAATAAAATTATCCAGTAAGTGTGTTATGATTTTAGTTAACGTGAAAATTTGATGACCTCAGAGCAGACAAATGGTGCTTCTCAAAGTCAAGGATACTTCCTTGTTAGGATGGGTCCTTGGAAGGTCCTTCAGGTCCTACAGAGGCTCGGCGAGATAATGGAACAAGCTAGCTAGTGTGCGTCATTGAAAATCATTGTAGCATAGGATTGTGGGTACTTCAGGCGTGCCGAGGATACACACGGGCATCCTTGAAAGTTCTCCGTGCGAAGGAGATCAGGACAGCATTCGATGACGTAGAATCCTTCAACCGCAGCCGTTTGAGGATCCCTCCTGGACTTTGAGAAACACTCAAAGCCTTGTTCACCCCCTGTGGTCTTTGACGCCCCCTTGAGGGGGACTTGGACCTAGCAGGTCCACTAGCAGGTTGACACTTTTGGCTTTTTCATGAGATAAATCAACATCTACTAACACTGCTTGCACTGGACATGCGGCACCACAGAAATAGAGTCCTTATTCTCGTTTACCTCTCTCTGTAATGACTTTCCTTCCTGGCTGTCTGTCCTGCCGTGGGACAGTAGCAAGACGAGGACATCCTGCCGTCTCTAAAGAGTTGGGAGATTTTAAGACTCTGGGGGGAAAAAGCAGCTTATCATATCAGCGTGGAGGTTTCAAACTTTATGGCGAGGTGTCACGGGATCGTCCCTGAGGGGCTGCTGGCGGTCCCTTTGCAAATCCCCTGTTGATAAAAGAGGACAGGTGACTTCAAGTGTACGATTGTACATGGGCTACAAACAGGGATCCGGTGTGCCTCAGTCTAGGCACAGGGGACGGCTGATGAAACGATGCACCATCTGTTTCTTCAGACTGGTTACATTTTCCAGCCAACTTCAGTCATGGTTTCAGGGTTTGGGTGACCAGTTTACTTTTTGTCTTTATTTATGGTCCACACTACTCTGAAAAGAAAAAAAAAACTGCACATAAACTGAATTTCTTTTCAAGACTGGCCAAATTATCCATTTGTAGAACAGTGAAAAACTGTGTGAGGGGTCCGAAGGTGGTTCTGATGGAGGTTTTGTGAACATTTGGGCTGTGCAGGATGTGTTCACTCACAGAACTCTCTGTTCCGAAGTTTTAAGGTTTTTCTTTGCATAAACTTGTGTTATTGTCATGTGTGAACAGAACTACAGATTAAAGTCTGTTTTAAAATTCTCTTTTCAAAATCTCTCTCCCAAGAGACCACCAAGCTCTGAGGAGGACCCCACCCTTGGGAATCTTTGACTTTGACTTTTAAAAGTCAGTATATGTCAGGGCCGAAGGTCAGCATCAGTGGAGTGAAAGGCTCAAAGTTCATCTCTGTGTGGACAGCCACCCCTCTTCCTGCCCTCACGCCGCGGTGATTAGCTCCTCAGGCTCATTAGTCATGCATATTTAAATGCGAACATATGCTGCTCCTGTTTTATTTGCATTCTTAAGGCTCGGCGGGGAAGAGGAAGACACATTTGCATACTCTCAGCAGCCCACCAGAGATGGAAATAGCTGCAGACCCTTTTTTCTTTTAGAGTTGTGTAACTCACAACATCAGTGGTCATGATGTTTTCCTCCCTTCCCTCCCCCTCAATACGTCCCTTTTTATTTCACATACCCATCTGCCCGCTCACGCTTTAATTATGTGGTGTTTTATATTTCTGTTTAGCGAGAACAAAGAAAAGAACATATCAGATGGTTTGTATTTATGAAAGTGGGAGTGAAGGAGTTTGGATTGGTTTAAAAGCTTGTTTACAGCTGAAGACTTC
The DNA here is from genome assembly GCA_037974645.1 of Hollardia meadi. NCBI lineage: Eukaryota > Metazoa > Chordata > Actinopteri > Tetraodontiformes > Triacanthodidae > Hollardia > Hollardia meadi. Next base: position 11,330 of record JBBPCS010002506.1, read on the forward strand.
ATTTATATTAACCGCTCCGAGAAGTTTTGTCAATAACCGCATGAAATCAATACAATGACACACTCACAGTGTGTTGTGTGTTTCTTTTGCATCTCATTTGACGATGTTATCAGTACCCGATCAGTCCCGGCTGTTCTGTAAAGTGAGGTTACCGTAAATGTTAAAATGTTAAAATATTGCACTGCTATGCCTGATTAAAGGTTCTACGCAGCGCTCTGACAATATTTAGAGAGTTTAAATGGTATTTAATCAGTGGAAGTGTGATAGTTCAATATTGTGTAACAAGAAATTAAATTATAAAAATTCTTATTAAACAGAACTGAAATTTTGCAGTTTCTAACAGTAACTATGGGATGTATTAGGATTTTTTTTATATTAATACTCGTTTGATGTGAGTTACAAAGTCTGGTGTAGAGGATTAATATCCTGTATCAGAAAAAAATCAATAGATTTCACAAAATTTAATTTAGCAAGGAGTTAATTTATTTTCATATCCAGATTAAAACGGGTAGAAGAGGGTGATATAAATATATATTTATATGTTATGATTTCTAAATAACTATTGTTTGTATTGTTTTATACCGCGATTTAAATTTACAGTAACTTTCATGAAAAGCTATCTGGAACCTTGGCAGCACGAGAGAAACGTACTCGTTATCGTCATGACATTCCTGCATACTGTCTGAATTCTGTGGTGCGCCCTCTACTGGAATCCTCCAGTAACACGAGTAGTACATAAGCAAGTATGTGAACAATTCCGTTCACGACGCAGCCGGTTGTCTACGCGAACGCGTGGTTGAAAAGCAAGAATATCTTTGGCCCCTTTTGACTGCGGAATACCGGCTTGCTGTATAAAATCACACAGTGGAGCGGCGTTATGACGCGGCGTAGAGAAGGGTCACAACCTCTGAGTAAAACAAGCTTTTGACTCCTCCACCAACATCCTCCATGTGCGGACTTTCTCACTCTTTAAACTACATCACCTGACTTTTCTTTCTCTCTGACATTCACGCCTAAAATGAAATGAGAAAAGCTTCATGTGTACAATGTTTAATGACACGCGTAAAGCAGAAAATCCAGCATCCAGCAGGATAGCGACTTTTACGAATCTGTTAAACACCATTAAAATGAAAACTTTGTCATTAGCTTCCAAAATCAGAGCTCCGTGTTAGCGGCAGCATATGGCATGCTAGGAGGGGGTGTGAAGAAGAAGCAGAGAAATCATCACAATCCACTCTTAATTTCTTTCATCCATAATTCCTCTCATCTTAAAAGAAAGAATAAAATATTTGTTTTCTTCAATCTTGTAGACATGAACAGATGGATAACAGTTAACAGTTGACTTCACTGTTTGGTGAAAATGTGCTAATTTGTTATTACAGCAGAATCTTTATTTTGCTCTCACTTATTTAACTCACTCCGTTATGGTTTTTTTAAATTAAGACTCACCAGCCAACAGCTTGATTTCCCCAGTAGACACGATTAAGAGTCTCATGAGATAAATAACAAGACAAAATGATTAAAATGCTAATTAAACAAAAGGTTTCAGCTGTCATCGACAAGTGGTGCTAATTCAGACAGTTTCCACAGCGTGTCATCGTACGTCTTCTATAAAGGAAGTGATGGGAGCGTGGGCTGCACGTCCAGCTGTCAGGAGAGCTAATGTATGCACACACAGGCCAGGTTTATTGATCAAAGTAGAGACCAAAACATGCCGAGCAAAAGAGAAAGAGCAGGACTCTCCATTACACTTCTGTCTTCCAGCTGTCACGGTACGTTACACCGCCGTCTCTGCTTTGATCAGACCTTCCCCTGAAAACCTTTTACGGACAACAGACGACGCTTCACCACCTTTTCTTAAGAAGCAGAAACACCTGCAGGGCAAAGGATGGAAAAACGGAAGCAATTTCACACAGATCTGACGCAATGAGCAGCAGAAGGACGGCACTGACACATGGAGAAAAACCTGGTAAAATATTATATACTGTAAATGTACATAAAATACATATTTGAAAAACTCAACATCAATGTCTCTTTCCAGAAATCATGACCCGGTTACTGAAGATAATCCACAGACCTTGT
>JBBPCS010002507.1:0-13411 GCA_037974645.1 Hollardia meadi
GTGTGTGTGTGTGTGTGTGTGTGTGTGTGTGTGTGTGTGTGTGTGTGTGTGTGTGTGCGTGTGCGTGCGTGTGTGTGTGTGCGTGTGTATCTGTGTGTCTACACACCACGATTAACATATTATTACGGTGTGCTTTGTGCAAATGAGTTTTAAATGTGCCATGATAGCTTTGATGTCATCAGACAGCTTGCAGACCTGGAACCTGGTCCTCTTCCCTTTTCCCCCAACAGCAACCTAGAAAGATTAAGATGAAGATTAGTTTACAGTGTATTTTTGCTGATCCCAATCCTCTGACACACAGATTTGAAATGTGCAGATACCTGACATGTACCATATTCAATTTAAATATTGATTACGCTAATTAAGGCCAACAAAAGACGTTTCATACTGAAAAAAACCCCAAAAAAGATATTTTTCCTAGATTTTCAAACTTTAAAACAGGTCAATTTGACCCAAAACAGCTGTTATCACTGGTTGCACTTGTAGAAATTAAACCTCTAACACTGGCAGCATTGCTCCACCTGTTGTATTACAGGACCACCAGCACTCTGCAGGTACATGTTTAATAGACAAATGATGAGCCTCTTTGCAATTGTCATCTGTGATTTTAACTATTTGTCTAACCAAGATAGGAGTAAAGAATATTTTTATGCATTGTGGCTAACACCAGGTACAACTATAAATTACAGGTACAAGTATAGGTACAACTATAATTACACACTAGATGTTTCAAGGTGAGTCACAGGCTGCTATCTAAGACAGAAACGCAGAGACAATCAAGTGACACCATCAAGCCCTTCCTCTCGGGGCACATAAACATCATTCCCTGTCTCTTCACACCTGGCAATGTTCATTCTACACCCGTAAGCAAACTGGGAAGAATTGTTCCTATGATTATGCTACATTTGAATCACATTTTCTGCAAACATCGCATGTGAAGTGCAAAAAGAAAAGAAAAGAAAGCACACAAACAGAAAAAAAAAAGAGATCTCATACAGATCACTGCAGCCCTATTTGATTACAAAGTTAGGCATATTCTCTTGCTGGTTGTCAAATATCTGAAATCGATATCTGTAGAAGAGGACAAGGGGGAAGAACGATACCAAAAAAATGACATTATTGACAACAATTTCATATAAATAACAGTGGAAGATGATCTGCACATTTTTTTTTATCTTTAAGTATAATTCTACAGACAACATCTAAAGATCTATCAGTCGTGTTGTGAAGAACAGAAAACCGGTAAGATGCAGGGAAAACAGCAGAATTATACTCGTATTACTCATTCTAGGAGTAGTGGAGGGTTACGGTGCATTTCACAGATGTTTTTACTCAAAGCAATACACAGTATAGTAAAAAAAAAAACAAAAAAAACAAACAGGGAGAGGTATCTGTGTTTTGCTCAAGGACACTTTACACAGAATCATACTGTACCTGAGACATTTCAATTGCATGGTGCTCTTCCTGCATGAGGCCACCCACTGAGGCAGATTCAGTTACTGTCACACGTGACATGTTGTAAACGGATCATCCTGAGTGTCAGGCAGAGCCATATAAATGTGCAGCAGTACATATAGAAGTCATCAAAACACCCTGAAAGTAGAACAGACAGTACTGGGAAAGAGAACAATATACAGTATACAGTATATACACCATATACTTGATATATAGAACGTACAAAAAGATTTACTTGACAGCACAATCTTTTCCACCTCATATTTTCCAAACAGTTCCCTGCAGACATGAAGCTGCAGTGAAACTTGCAGCAAAGCAAACACACAGTCATGCTTGTATCTGCAGTGGCCCTCGGGGACCTTTCAGTCTTTGATTTTTACAAATTGAAATAAGTTTCACAGAATGTAAAAGAATCCAACATCTCAAATAAGCATGATGTCGGCGAAAGCCAATCTACTGTATGTTCAAGATCAACCAATGTTGAGTTTATGCAAATTAGCAGAAATGGGCCATTGGTACTTGAAGCTCACTTGTGAGAGATGTCCATCAAAATGATCTTCTAACAACGGCCAGGTGAATAAACTGAACAAAGTCTGAAATTTAAATTGAAGTTAGTTTTGAATTATGCCTCCAACATAACCTTACTAAGAGGTATGTCACATTTACGGACAACTTTGCTCAAAGGCACAGTTGCAAAGGCAGTTACTTCTAAAGTACATCAGAGGATGATGCAGCTCCTTAACTCATATCCCCAAACGGGCTTCCATAGTCAGTATGACATGCAACCTTACAGTCATCAATCAAAGTGATTTTCACAACTTCTATATTCATTCTTGAGATTTTAGATCAAGCTCTCTCCATTCACATAAATAAATAACACGACCCACTTTACTCTAACAGGCTGCTGTGTATACAGTACATACAGTAGGCCTACATGAGATGATGAACATGATCAGAGATGAGCGCAATGAAAGAGTTTTGCAGGAATATAAATCTGAGTAGGAGAGAAGGACAAAAATAGACTATTAAACATTTACTGACAATAATACAAAAAAAGACCATTTGCCATCTGTGGTCATCTCCATAATTTAGCTGACCGAAAAACTTTGTTTTGCTGTTGTTGTCATTTACTATCACGTCCACACGTTTCTATCTGTGATCTGTATGAACAGTCATTTTGTCTGCCTGATTCAAAAAAAAAACAGGACTGCCTTAACTTCCTTAAAGCAATAATCCAGACAGGGAACACACAAAGAGAAACTGCATGTTAGGTGGTGTTGGGGAGGTGTTGCTTGTAAAACGGACTGCTGTGTCACTGTATAGTCAGCATTGCTCCATGTTTAGACAGCTCACCGCCCCCTCACCCCCCACCCCCCCCCACCTGCAGATATCAGGAGCTTCTGAGTCAGAGAGTCTTGATTTCATTAAGTCACGGCCCAGATGATCAAGGTGTTAACCATGAGAGGACAGTAAGCATCTAGCTTACATGACTGCCAGCTGACAGTTAGGTTTGGCAGGATACAACAGAGGAGCTGTTGTGTTGTTTTTGTGTATATCTGTATCTGTCTATATCTGAGTATTTTTACTAACCGAAATACACATAATTTAGTTCATTACTTTACACTTATAACAATCCCAGCACTTGTTTTCTAAATGCAGCATTCAGCAGCAATGAAACGCCCAAATATTGGAAATGTTTCATTTTTTCACTTAGGGACCCCAGGTATGGAAATATCGTAATGATTAAAGACAATATCAACTTCTATTTTGAAATTAAAAACTCCAGTGCAATATTCTGTGTTGTACAGTATGGTGTCATGTAATTATTTTTTCTCAAAATTTTCTTTAGTGTAGTTTAAGGAAAATGCTTAAAGGTCCCTGCTCGCTACACTTTGTGAGCAATTTGTAAAATTTACATGAAAAATAAAACATTTTGTCGGTTTCGAGTACACGTCTGGAAATGATCACATAGTTTTATGGAAACTAAACCATTTTTAAACCAGGCAGCAAAAAACATTTAATTTAAAAGTCTTACACATGATTAATGACCTAAATATTTCTAAATATAAAATAAATATAATAATATAAATAAATAATAAATTAATAATATTAAATAAATATTTCACAGCCATGATACATCTACACAAGTTATTTAAGGGTACATTACAGATATTTATAAATACCTAACACCTGTTTTCTGGTTACAGGACAATCATGAGGTATGTTTAGCACAGTGATTGTGTTTTGTTTTGTCGGACTCCAGTCACAGATAATAACCTATACATAGTATTTGGTGTTAAACCATCAAAAATTACGCTCACTTAAAATGGCACCCAGTCAATGACCTCAAAGCCGCAGCGGGTTGTATTTTTTGCTTTGGTTGTTGCCCTCAGATAACTAAGCAGCTCCAACTATAATATTAACTGATGTGTCAGACTTCTCCAACGTTGCACATTTCGATCATCATCAGTTTTGGATGTACCAAGCCTCACAGCAGCAGTCAGGCTGGTAGGTTTATTCCAATAAAGAATACACAGGCAAACCTTAAATGTTTTGACAAAAAGAAGGAGATGATAATGTATGACAGCCCCTGTTTTAAGACAATGGTTTTATCCTTATCACTAAAAGAGTTCATATCAGTGCGCTCAGATAATGGGAGGACGACCAGGACAACCAGCAGAAGTGGCTGTGTGATACAGCACAGATCTACTGAGTTTGGCAAATCTCTGTAAGAGCAACACATTGTTGGAACTCAGTACCAAGTCATATAAGAGAGTGCTGCAGTTTTGTTGACTTTAAATTCAAGATGAAATCATGGATAAAATCAACCCAATCATGTATCCATCGTACATAAACACATATGATTGTTTTAATCTTGTGAAATGTGGTTAACATTGTAGCGTTTTTGTTTTTTTTATTCTGTGAAATCTTGTTGTTAATGTGTTGTTTTAATACTGTGGAATCTGTTGTGGAGTCGTTGCTATGTAGTGACTCTGTACTGTCTTGTAACTGTGTTATTATCTCTGCCTCCTGCCCAGGGACTACAGATGTAAATTAGCTTATAGCTAACTCTGGTACAGCTAAGAAGCTGTGCGCTGTCCCTGTCAAATAAACAAATAAAATAAAATAAACCTTTATATGCCAATCATTTATAGCAATATAAAATAACGCCATTAAGATCCAGTCTAAGCATTGGTATTGTATTGTGATTTTCAACATCTGTTTGTGTCCATTTTTTAGTTCACACCTTTGTATTCCAAAAACCAAGTGGCTTTGCCCCTTATAGCGTAAGTTCACAACTTTTTAGACTTTCTGTCCTATTAACTATTGTTTTAAGATGGACTTGAGAAATTGTGAACCAATGCTTTGATGAGTTAATAAACATCACAAGACCTTATACTCATACAAAGGTTTGACTTACTGGATATGGGTTTTTGAAAGTAAAAGCCCATATTGGATGATAAAACTTGTCCATGGTAATATAAAAATGACTAATTACAGTTTTCCCAGTTTTGTTTTTATGGATGGACCATCATATGGAACAGAGCTCAAATACAAAATTTTACTAAATACACATTTTCCTTGACTGCAGGGGGAAGTTTTGGATATGTGTTGGAGGAAAAAAGACTGGACAGGTTGACCTCTGCTGTCAGCTCGCAGGTGAACAACTACAACTTCAAACACAATATTAGAGCGCCCTCTAGTGGACATGATGAGTAGAAACAATAGAAACAAATACATACATATATTAGGCCTAAGTCTGCCTGGAAATGTTCACAAACTGGTTTGTATAGAAATACATAAGCTTCACAAAGGTGGGATTTGCCTCATGGCTTTTGTATTTAAATATAGGGTATATGAAATTCAATAAAATAATCATAGCACAAGTAACCTACTGTAGTCCCTTTTACAAACATACGTTAGGTGACATTATTTAGCTGTTTACAAATGCAATTAAGGACCCCTCGTCGTGAAACGATAATCTACTGTTGTGCATCATGTCATTCAGTATTTAAGAACGTAAATTAATATTTGAATCGTTATATAAATTGATATTCGCAAAGCACATTTCATCATAAGTTCCCCAAGAGCACCATATTTTGTTGTTTGGAGAACAACAAGCTAACCCTAAGTAAAGACATGACCTGTGCTTAATTTTCTTATGTGCTTTCCTTTTTCTGGAACCTAAACCTAAACTAGGTTTCACTTTCTTTTCCTTCCAAAGGGCATCGCCTGTTTTTCCCTCGCTGTCATTGAGCTGAGTTGTTCGCCACGTCTGCATGCAGGAGCTATTATGGAAAAACAAACCGAAGAAAAACAACCCAGGTAATATTTCTGGAAGCGTAAAGTTACGTAGGTAACGTAGGTTAAACGTAAGTTAGCAAAGTTCAGTTTCACAAATGTAGACGATAGTTAAATGACCTACGTGTGGGTTTGTATTATATTCACTGTGGTGGGGACACTGTCCCGCAGCAGCTTTGTGAACTTTCTTGAATGCTTGCAGCCTGATTGGATGATATATCACGTTAAGAGCATCAGTTAGCTCTCTAGCTTAACATTACGTTAGCTTACGTTAGCCGCAGTCAATCTCTCATTCATTTACTGCCCATCAAAGAAACCGAACATAAAATCCCCCCAAATCAGCTAAAAAAAAAAAAAGAAAAATCCATACTGTGCATCCCTAATACAATTATGGTGACGCACATGCTTACATGTTTACCTGACAGCACATTGACATGGATTATTTTAATTAAAACACATGTCAAAGAGAAATGTAAGAAACTAAGAGCGAATAATCCCCTTCGCTGAGTATAATTAAAAGTTGCATTGCTGATGAAGTGTGGCGTTATTAATGTAAATGAATATGAAGTTTCATTTATTTTTGTATGAAGGTTGTCACTGGTATTTATTGCATCTGTGGTGAGGGTATTGTTTCTCATGTGTCTTGAATTCCCTGTAGTATTTTCTGTAGTATCCTGGATCTGTGCGAAGAGTTTTGAGTGAAGCTGTAGTGTTGTCACAGTGTTGTCTTACCGTAGAGATGTTGACATATAGCTTTTGTTGACACGGTTATCTTCAATAATTCTCACTTAATCCAACAGTACAAATAATGTGGCCTTATCAATTGGTGTGAGAAACACAGTAAGTGGGACGAGAAAGAAGATGAAGGGAAATAGCAGCAGAGAAGGAAGGTAGGTTTACCTTAACCTTCTCTCATGTTTATGTGGCTTCACATTGTAGTAACAAAATTATTTCCATCATGCGTGTAAATTAGCTAACCTGGTTATATCAAGTTGTTGTTGATGAATTGCCATTATCCAAGTAAGATATATTTTGTGGTGGTCATTGTTAACATTGTTAGCCTGCAGTTAGAGGATACACTGTTTGTAGTAGAGGAATATGTCTTAGCATCGGTTTACAGATTGTTACAAGTAGAACTTATTGTTACAGAAACTATTGCTCAGAATCCCATTGTATGCCTCACCACATGCTTAGGCACAGATATTGGCCTGTACTGCAACTGCAGTTTGCCTTACATCTCAGAGAAAGGAGTTGGATGCTGTTTTAAAACGGGGTCTAGTCCTGTTTATGGACATAAGTTGTGGGTCAAATGTTTCAGTGGCATTTTTCTTATTACCGACTGCTTTAATCAGTAATGTTGTACAAACTCAGATTTCATCACAAAATGCGATTGGGTTAAGTTTTTGCCTTATTTGTCTCTGGGATACCTCGATTTCTCTGTCCATCTCAACAATACAGTTACTTTTATATCACTTCTTTAGGTCACATAAATAGTATTGTAAGTGTAAGACTTTTAAACAATGACATTCAAGTCCTTTTCTGCTCCCTTGCGTTATGTACAGTATGCTCTTCCTTTGATGGATTTCTTTTCCTTATCAGGTGTGGTAGCGGCTTTACATTTGGTCAACACACAGCTCCAGCTACTGCAGCCCAATCTTCTATCGGCCCAACAGTGGATGCCAAAGATGCTCTTGCCCCAACAGCATCTTTGTTTAGAGCCTTTGCTGAGAGTCTCAACGAAGGTACAACCAATTCAACAGGAAAAACGGAGACTAAATCCTTGTTTACATACCCAGGTAAGCTATTGACAGCTAAACTGTCAAAGTCCAGCATTGCCACTGAATATATAATTCACAAAGATTGGAGGCATTTCCTTAGTACTACAAGTTTTCTCCATTGTTTAGATGCTGTGTTCCTGTTTGCTTCAGATTCCTTAGTGCAATTAACAAAAACACATAATGGTTCTAAAAAGAAAAATCTGTCAACTCAAAACTTCTCTGTCAAGACTGGAAAAAGTTAAACACCCTTGTTTCTCAAAAAAAAAAGTGCATCAAATTGACATCCAGTTTTCTTGGGAGCTCTCCTGAACTTCTGCTCCTCAGTGCGGTGACGCCTCCTATTAGGGGTGTGAATCTTTGGGAGTCTTACAATGTGACCTGATTCGATTCAATTCAATTCCAATTCTTGGGGTTCCGATTTGGTTCAAAATTGATTTCCGACTCAAAACATTTCTCAATTCGAAACTTTCTTGATTGAGTGAAAAAGGGGGCATGGGCACCGATCGCATGGGTGCTCCGGGTGATCGAGCACCCACTGAAAAGGTTGAGCACCCACGGGCAAAAACAAATCGGCGCCTATGAAAGGGGGCACTATTTTCAGTCTCTTGCTCCAATATACTGTGTGCCAAACCATTCACTGATGTCCTTAATCCAATATAATCCATGGTGGAAAGTAACTAAGTATATTTACAGAAGTACTGTACTTAAGTATAATGTGGAGATACTTACTTTACTGAGTATTTCTATTTTCCTCTACTTTGTAATTCTACACCACTACAATTTAGAGGCATTGTACTTTATACTTTACTTCATTTATTTGATAACTTTAGTTACTATTTACTTTGCAGATTTAGTTTGATGTTGCCAAATATCAAAAAAAAAAATGATGTATTGTATTGATATATTGTATTGATCCCGGAGGAGAAATTCACAAGCTACCCAGCAGATAAACTATATAAAGTAAACCACCTTTCCAGCTTCAACATTAAAGTGATGAACACATTAATGCATCAATAATTATAATCCAATAATATAAATTATTCTGAAATATGCCATACTGCATAAGGTTACTTTTACTTTTGGTACTTTAAGTATATTTTGATGCTAATACTTGAGTAAAAATTTAAATGCAGGACTTATGGTATTGGTACTTTTACTTCCCTCCACACATATATTAAGGCTTACATAAAAATATCTGCATGTCTGGCATGGTTTTTGCATTAAAAAGTATAATTACCACATTGAAATCCTTAAAAAAAAGTACCTTTTCCTTTCCCTCATTGAGTGGCGGCGTAAAAATGCTCACAATATAATTCCCCTTTTTTTCTTACAGAGGTAATTAGTCATTAAATTAAAAACATGCTTGCAACTGCTGCATTTTCTTGAAGATGAATTACGATAATTTCAAGATTCTGTAGTGTCTATGTAGTTGTGCAAACTTTGTGTAAAAGGTTAAATACCAAAATATAAACCAAATTAAAGCTAAGTAAATGCAGTTTAAGGTGTAAGCACTATCATTTGCAATCTTAACACTGTACTGCAATGTATTTGAACAAAGAAGAAAAACTGTAACCTCAAAAAGATGGTACAATATGAAGCTGGACATTGATTACATACAATTCAAAAAATCTATTTTTTATTACTGTTTTCTGACGTTCCTGAATCAGCTTGTCTCATAGCTGTGGGTCAAAGAGACTTGCAGAATCTTTCCTGCTAATGAACTTATTGTAGCAACAACATTGTAGCTTCAAGAGCTATCTAGATGTGGCATCACTGCAAGTTCTGCTCTGTATTCATTGTATTAGAAAAATACAATGAAGGTCTTCTTCGATAGTCAACTTTATTTTCATAAATTAAATTTTTTAGAAGTGGTGAAACATAAAAAACACTTGATATTCTATTAAACCTCAACATTCTATACTCTCTTCAGCAGCTCCACACAAGTTGGAATCTCAATGGAGAGACGTGGAGTGGACAGAAGAGTGAGTAAAGCTGTGACATTCAATAAAGTCAAGCTCGCAGTTATTTTAGTTATTATTTTATTATACTCCCCCCATGCCTTTACTCTGCTTATTTAAAATATTACAAACAGCACATTTCTTAAACTCTAATCTAGGCAAAAGACAAGCCTGATGAAGACCATCAGCTCCTACAGGCCAAGCTGTAAAGAGGTGACTCAGACTCGGGTTCTTCTCTTGGGCCCGGTCAGTTCTGGAAAGTCCAGCTTCATCAGTTCAGTCCAGTCAGTGTTTAATGGAAGAGTCACCAACCGGGCCATGGTGGGCTCCTCCTCGACCAGCTTCACCAAGAAGGTACAAGTGGAGCATTAATATGTGGCTAAATTACTAAAACTATTGCGCTATCTGGCCTTTGAGCAAGGCAGTAAATAATCATTAGATTCATGAGGGTATCAAAGCAATTCACCCAAAAAAGGAAAAAGACCTAAACGCTGCTTTTTCTTTCCCAGTGCTTTGTTGAGAAACACAGTCTGTGGTCAAAGTGTTTTAAGTCATTTCCGTTTAAATAAAAGAATTTGTGAACTGCAAAAAGCAGTGTTCCGGTTTATTTTTTCCTTTATTGGTGAGCTTAATCGTTCCCAACACATTCAAAGCATTTATAGATCAGCCTTTATTCCTTGGATGCAACTATCTCCAAGACCAAGATTATTTGTAAAACATCAAAGTCACCTTGACTCAGTGTCCACTAACTAGCTTTCTCAAGCTTTCAATAACATTGTCTTTGACAGCACTTGTCATGAAGTTGGCTGTCCACACATTTAGGGTATTTTCCAGGTCAAGAATGAACTTTCACCCTCAATTCAAAGAGCTACATGAAAGTGACACGGAGCACTAGTGTTTTTAGTTCATCAGAAGAGTGTTGGTGCAAACCTCTAACCAGTAGAAAGACTTTTTAGGCATCCATCCCATTGAGTTTCTTGTTGGTGTTAGCTGCAGTCCTTCAAAATCCATGGTCAGAAGGGAGAGGATCCTAATGGACTGGTTCTGTGTGATATTATGGGCCTGGGGGATGGAGAGATGACCGGACTGACCCTCCATGACATCCTGTCCGTCATTAAAGGTCATGTACCTGAGGGACACAAGGTAAGCAGGATCAGTATTGTGATATTGCTGTTTGCTATGCTAGCATCATATATCTCTAAGGATGGCATTGGCAGTTAGTTGACTGTTCAAACTGATTTGATGTATTGGAACAAAGTTTCGTACTGACATTCACGGTTCCCAGAGGATGAATCCTTTAGACCTCTAGCGACACAATGAGATAACATTTAGTGAAATGTCTCAACCGCTATTGGATTCATTGCAGTGAAATTTGGTTCAGACATTCATGTTCATAATTCATGTTTTTAATCATAAGAACATTTGTGATCATTTGACTTGTCATTTAGCACCATCATCAGATCAAAGATCAGTTTTTCCCAATATAGTACTTTATTTTGTGGCTAAATGGCTGCAAAACTAATGACATTTCCATCAGCCTCAGCTGTACTTTATATTTAGTGCTAATTAGCAAACATTGGCATGCTAACACGCAGCATGAGTTGTTTTTTGAAAATTTGATCTCTTCATCTCTCTCTCCCAGTTCAGTCCAGATCACCCAGTGACTCTGTCTGAGACTGTGGGCTATGTAAAGAAGCCAAGTCTCAAAGACACGATCCATTGTGTGGCCTTTGTGGTAAACGCCTCTAAAATCCTGACCTACCCCAAAAGCCTCAGCTCCACCTTCCAGCAGCTCCGAGAGCACATCGGTGACCTGGGTAAGAAAAGGACAAACAAGCGGCAAAACACAAAGATATTTTCACACACAGACTGATGTTAAACTGAACTTTTTTTTATTAGTTCAGTTTGTGTAACTTAACCGTTGCCACATTGTAGCCTTCTAAATATTTTTCCTAACATTGTCCCTGCTACATGGGTAGGATTTGAGTTTTGAGAACAAAGGGGAAGACCTTCAGTTCACTCAGTTTTTCAGTTTTTACCTTAATTCTGTTATAATTGTTTTGACATAGCCTGTATTGCACAGACAACTGTTTATTTTGTTGTGGTTAGAACTGCAGATGGACTCATGTGCACAACAGCTTGGGGCTTTCTATAGAGATCAAATGAAAAAAAAGCACTCTTAAAATCTTAAATGTCAATTAAATGCTGCTTTACTTCAGTGAAACCTTCATGACAATATTGTATTCTGTCTGTTAGGTGTCCATCAGGTGGCTCTGCTGACCCACATAGACCAAATTTGTTCAGAAACAGCCAAAGATGTCACCCAGGTTTACAAGAGCCGCATCATTCGGGACACGGTACGTTCAAATAAACCATATGCAGTTTGAGAAGTGTTCATGTGTTGTAATTATGCAATCCAAACTCAGAGACATTACCTCTATATTTGTCTGTAAAAGAGAAAAGGAAGTGCATTTGACACATTACAATGAATTAAGTGCATGATACAAGCACTAAGGCTATAATTTAGTTAACATGTCTTACAAACATAACCTGTTAGGGCACAATGCTAACTTTTATCAGCACTGAAAATATTACAGATGCATTGTGGCATTGTATTGTCACATTTGTTTGTGTGTGTCTGTAGATGGATAAAGCTGGTGCTCTGCTGGGTATGTCCACCTCCTACATCGTCCCAGTGAAGAACTACTCATCCGAGTTGGACCTAGATGTGGACACTGATGTGCTTCTGCTTAGTGCTGTCGACCACATCCTACAATACGCTGACCTGTTGTTTCAGGACAATATGCCACAATATACAGACATAGAATATTAATCATTAATGGCACGATGTGCACAAAACTGTTAAAGTAACTCAGTTTAAAGCCTCTGTGTGTCGGATTTCAAAATTTCTGACTTCAGCAAACCCTACGAGTAACATCGAAGCTATAAATGCGTAAAATGCCACACATAGGGGAATTAAAACTTTCTCTTGGACAAACGTGTATAATTCAGAATAAATATATATGTCTTTCATATGTTATTGGTAAGAGTGCTTTGTATCAAGGGCGTTACACCTGACTTGTACCAGTGGTTTTAGAAAGCTTGCGTTCACCAATCCTCTTGTACTTAGAAGTTGCTCTTACAATAGTCAGGTATGAAATTTCTGAGTGGTCCAGACCTGTCATACTAGTCATGTCCAGTCTGCCTTTCTCCAAACAGTGGGAATTGTATGACACAAGAATCCTAACTTTTGAAATTACATAAGTTTACATATTTGGCAGAAATCAACTAAATAAATAACTTTAACTAACTAAAATGTAATGCAAAGTCATAGTCTCTTCACAACAGCATCATCATCATGGCCAATGCTGTGAGATTCAAGAAATTGAATTTAGATTGTATGATTTTATCTGCATGTCTGACTCAGAACTGCCTCAGGGTCTTTATGCAGGTATCTCTACAGGTGAGCATCCTCCATTGTAACCTGGAAGTGTTCTGTACAATGTTGATGAATACATATACATGTTAGCACTAAACTCTTATTTTATTTGTCCTACGCTTGTCGGCAGTTTCATTTTATATGCAGTTTATATATGTTACTATTGATTTTACTATTCTAAACTGCTTGTGTACCTGTTTTGTTTGTTTGATGTATTTTAGGAAGCCTTTTTAATCACCTTGGCCAGGAGACTACAGATGAAAAATAGCCTAGGCTAGTTAAAGCCCCACTACGCAACATTTTTACCTTAAAATAACAGCTTCAAAATCATTTTGGTGGGACACTTACTTGCAACACGGGGAATGGCGCCACTGCCACAGCGGGCCGGGGTCGCCTATGGCAGGCCGTTTTAACATTTAATAGCTAGACTGGATATATATTGCAGATATCTGTAATTCAATTCTTCCTAGTCAAAAAGA